>CM072816.1:106693424-106908104 GCA_036937905.1 Salvia rosmarinus | reverse complement strand
TGTCCTGATAGCGGGTCGAGCAAAATCCGATCCCTCGGTTTCCTGCTTCAAGGGCTCCTGCCATGCTTCCTGGCACAAAGGCAGCTCACGGCGGAATCTACTAAACTTTCATACTCTTGCGCTGCACTACCTCACTTTGACAAGCTTTCTTCTTAGAGTTCGAAAATCAAATTCTCCTACTGAATGTTGTCGTTTGCGTGCCATTCCCTTTCGAGACTTGCCCACAGCATACCAAACCACGAAACGAAAAAATGGATTACGCGCCGGTAGGAAGAATTAACCAAACAAAAATAAATAAAGAAAAAGAAAATAGGAGGAAAAATAACACAATCAAAATGTCTAAACTTCCCAGAGCAGCGCTAAAATTGTTTCAAACCAAATTGTTCTCTTAGTCGCTCGTCAATAGCACGAGGTCACTATAGCGTGGTAAGGTCGACCCAGTCGAATCTCTGGGAAGACTTAGGCTTATGATGTGTTACGATAAAAGCAATAAATCTAAATCCTAAACTTGATTTGGGGTGATGATTAACTAAGATTAACATGAAATAAACAATAGCCGATTCAAACGTTGCGTTAAGAGTTGATCCATACGGAATAATTGAAGTGTGAGATAAACTAGGGTATTAGGGTTCTTACGCTTGATTAATCGATTATTGCTTGATCAAGAAATCTACCTATTAATGCAATCTTACCTCAATCCAAACACTGGAGCTTTAGTTCAGGTGGATTAAACTAGGTTATCAAATTTCACAAATACATAAACTACTAGAGTCCGGTTTGCGGTAACCTCTAATCGATCTATTCCTATGATGCAGGTATCTTCTCCGATAATACTGTAAACATAAACAATTAAATGGTGATCAATCACTTAATCATAAACCAGGATTGATTGATGCACTCA
Organism: Salvia rosmarinus; assembly: GCA_036937905.1. Taxonomy (NCBI): domain Eukaryota; kingdom Viridiplantae; phylum Streptophyta; class Magnoliopsida; order Lamiales; family Lamiaceae; genus Salvia; species Salvia rosmarinus. The sequence goes on along the minus strand of CM072816.1, from coordinate 106,907,203 downwards.
ATCAAAACAAATAATCAATTAACAATTTGAATCCTGACCACAAGAAAGAATTAGTTCATGCTCGTCTCCGGATCAAACAATTATAATCGATAGAAATCATAATCCACAATTCGGTGAAAGAAAAATCGAATAATAATCCTTACAATCAGTAATGGTGATGAATTTCTTGATCAAAAGTCTTGAATCTCAAAGTGCAAAAGAAATTAAAAGAAAACGATAATGAACATTGCTTCACAGAGATTCCAACCCAGCGGTAAAAATAAAGAATGTAAAAGAGTAGGGTTTCAGCGTTTAAAACATATATATAGTGTGCGATTTTCCGCCCAGCGTGGACGAGTCAGCGCGGACCAGGTCTTCAAAACAGGCAATCATAGCACCGCCGACAGCATCACGGCCGGAGCGGCGTGAAAGCAGAGGTTTGGCAGCTGACACACGCCACTCTCTGGACTTCTTCAACCCGGCCTTGACCTGGGCGCACTCCTGTTGGATTTGTATCTTGCGGTTTGGTTGAGCTTGTATACATGTTTCACATATTACCACCTCTCTATCGAATTGAATACTTGATTGCACATATACGTGATTCCTTATCTCTATATAAGTTAGATCATACAATGTGTAGAAGATCCGAGTCGTATGATTGGTAAAGCAATGAGATATAAAAGTTTCCTGTGAGACGATGGGCGAGTTGTCGGTTTAGGCTGCGGTATAGATAAGAAGTGACTTGACTTGGTTGCTTGTCTGTCTTTGATGCGTCTCGCGTATTGAAGGATCACGATGAGATGAGTTCTTCTTTCGACCGTCGTGAAGAACAAGATCTCGGTGACTTACGATGATCTAAACCTCGATAAGGTATTAGGTGAGTATGAGTTGCTAACCATCACTTTGACTTGTTATGGGTGAGGTTATATGTTCTAACCAATTCTCCGCATCTTGGGTGGTGGCAGATCTTGTATGCTAGTTATCACAATCAGTCGCGGTATCAGTTTAGGAGATGCGTCCCCTTAAGGAACTCAAAGGTTTATTGTACTAAACCTGCGGTTGAGTTAGCTCAAGTACAATAATAAGGTTGAGTGGTTACTTAAAATGAAGTTGTAATCGTTTTAAGCGATCGATTGCTATAAATGATTAATGGGCGTTCGATATCTTAAATACGGGGGATTAAATGTCTAAGTGCAGGCCCGACTCAACTTGGTAATAAAGGGTAAGTCGGCATTTATTCTCTGATGGCATGAATAAATGTTTACAAATTAATTTATGTTAAGGTGAACATAAGATAATTAATTTATTTGAGGCCCATCTTTATTCCTTGCATTTGATCCTGAGCTGGCCCGTCCGGGCAGAAGTAACTTGTGGAAATCGGCCCTATAGCTCTCAAAGGAAAGATTTTATTCTCTTTATCCTAAAGGATATTATTATATTTATGGTATATGCATAGATCGCTTTCCATATAAGATTATGGTAATAATCACGAGTATGGAAATAATCCGAGAGTATGGAAATAATCCGAGATTATGGTATTTTTCCATATAGGATTATGTAATTTCCATATAGGATTATGGTAATTTCCATATGGGATTAGGTAGTGCATTATAAATATAAGGTATGAGATAAGTCTGGGTTAATGCTCACAACTAACTTAATTTTCGGCCATAATCTTGATACTCTCGAAAATTGTGAGCCGGGTGATTTTCGGTGCATTCTCCATAGATCGTCCTCACTCGGCGTTGGAGATTGGGCATCAGGATCACGTCCAGAAGGTCAAGCCGAGTCTCGACCGTTCGATCCGTTCGTCATTCGATCCCTCGGCGGATCGAAAGGTAAACAGAAAACCCCACGTGTTGCGATTAATTATATAGCCGCATCTAGGTTTATAATCAATGTATGGTGAATTAAATATCGAAGATGGATCCTCGGGCGAGGTTAACATATGTTTTCCCTACACTCATGCGCGGACGGCGTCTCTCGGGCGGCTTCACTGGCGCCCGGCGTCGGATCGCGCCAGCCCTTGCGCGCGTCTCTGGAAAGCTTAGCGTGGCGCCCAGCGCCGGGCGCATACCACACCAGACAGGGATGCCCTAAGGTGGCCAGGCACCGCCGAGACGATCAGCGCGGGCGTGGTGCCTCTTCGGATCAACTTCACGTGCTTTTATGCTCAAAATGCTTAACGAACATTCACACAAAACAAAGCGAACATGATTCGATAAAAGATATTCAAAACTTAAGAATATAGGAACCAAATCATTACAAACAAAAGAAAAAACCACAAAACATGCAAACACTACTAAAATCCCTTATCGATTAAATTTTATCAGTGGAAGCGAAACATGGAATATGTTCTTATCAGCTGAAGAACACATGTTTGTTCTCACTACTCTAAATCCGATGCCCATTCTTGACGGCGACTAATGGCTGGAGTCAGCGGACTTTGGCATAAGTCGAACAATATGGCAAAATGCTATATGATGACTACTATGTCCAAAGGCTTGCGATTCAATCGGTCGATGGTAACGCGGCAAATATGGTCAAGTCTCGAGGTAAGTTTGAGCGATCGGATCGGACGTCGCTTCACACAATGAGAGAAATCTTGGTGTAAGATGGAAGAAGGAAGTTAGGTCCATGAACATGTCTCCCACATGACTCGTCATGGATAGTCTTGATCGGTTGGGAGGAGGTATTGTGGGCCAGGTCGATATCATCCTCACACACTGCCCAAGTCTTTGAGAATTTTCACGTGAATGCGATCATGAGCAAGGCAGAGTATACACTTGATCGGTTGCTTGATGATCTCGTGGGGCGGAAGGAGTCATGGGTAAGAGCTATGCTCTTGCTAACACTCTAGGGGCCCAAATTTTCCGTTGAAAATGGAAAAGAAAAGAGGCAAAGGTGGTAGAGCGAGGAAATAGTGGGAGTAATGGGAATCAGAACATCTGCCACAGGAGCAAAAGCAGAGAGAGAGGGCAGTATTTCAAATCTTGCAAGACGGGTATTGGAAAGCTAAGTGCCCTATGCTCAAATTGAAAGTCGCCATTTGCTTTAATGTGAAACATGTTTAGCACTTGTTCTACCCATTCTTGGGTAGTGAGGCACGATGCAGTCATGTTTATTACACCTGGGGTTCTGGGACAAGGGAGGCTGCATGATGGCGAGATAATGATCTCCATAGACAGCGAAAGTCGAGGCCGTTGCGTCGGAGATGTTACTTTGTTTTTGATAAAATAGTTTTAGTTTTAAGGACGTTTTGTATATTGGGAGTTCGCTGAAACCTTGTTCGATTCGAAACTATTTATTCATGGATATTATGTTATTTTGATAGTGGTGTCTATCATAAGAAATGAGATTATCATGTTGGCACATTATATATTAAGCTTTATACTATTTACATTAAACATAATACCTATAACTATGTGCATCTATCAAACCTTAAAAGAAAAGTTTTCTTAGTAAAGATGACACCACTTTTCTCGGCGTCTTAGATTAGGTCACATCAATCTAAATAGGATCAGGCGGCTAAGAATGGGCGTTGGGTAATCTAACAATTACTACATTTCCCGATCGCGAGAATCACGATAGAAAGGAAAGATAAGACCGGACCTTTCAAGCGAAGGGTTATAGAGCCAAAGAAGTGTTGGAGCTAGTCCTATGACTGTGTGACCGATGTCACACAAGCTCGTGGAGGGTGCAGTATTTTGTCACTTTCATTGTGATTACTCGAGGTACGGATGCATATACACCTTGCGACAGAATGCAGATGCAGAAATTGAAAGAGTTTAAGGTGGAAGTGGAGCGAAGCTTGGTAAAAGTATCAAATCTGGGTCGATCGCGGTGGCGAATACCTCGATCGGAGTTTATGGACTATTCGGTGAAGTGGGATTACTCATTGCGCTGCAGGCACCGACAAAATGGTGTGTCGGAGGCGAAAGAAATAGGACTCTTTTGGAAATGGTTAGATCAATGATGAGTTATGCGGCATTGCTATTTCGTCTACGAGGGTATGCGCTTGAAAGCGGTGCATACTTGCTAAATCAAGTACCCGTCAGTCGATCGAAAAGACCGGCTTCGAGTTGTGGTTTGGCGAACTGTTTAAGCACTAAGGATATGGGGCGATCCGGCACATGTCTGGAACAGAAGAGCGACAAGTTGGAGGTTAGATCGGCGAAATGTTTATTGGCTATCTGGAGGGCGAAGGTGGTTTATTCTATAGTCTGGGATCGAAGGTCGTTATTAGCACTAATGCCCGATTCTTAGAGAAGAAGATTATATGACAAACCATAAATCCAAAGTTGAAATCATTCTTGAGGAATTAGAAGATGATGGTATTCCACCAGATTAGCGAAGATGCGAGATGTCGATGCAGTGGGAGGATCGCACGGATACTTGAGAAATTGAGAGGGTTCGAGTTCATGGAGATACAAATGTCGTGGTACCTACCGTAAGTTGTGCAAGATGAGAGAACCAAGTTTACACTTAGGTTGTCATTGTGCGTGCACTTAAGTGGTAGTGGGAGGTTCGTCGGCCGGCGATTTATGACGTGGGTGAATCTTGGTTTAGTCGAAAGCAGCGAGCGATAATCGACCCATGGACATCTGGAGCGTACGAACATTGATGCAAGATCTGACTATGGACTTAGAAATTGAGTCCATAACAGCTATGGATGTATCTGAAAGAACCTCTACCGGATGGCGAAAGCGTAAGTAGTAAGTGGGTATCTGAGAGAAGAGATTCGGATGGAGAGGTTTCGGCTTTTGAAGCGGTCTTATGGCGAAGGGTGCACTCAGATTGAGGGCATCAATTTCGATGAGACCTTTCCGCTGTATGCTATAGTCCATCAAATTCTTACATGTGGCCAGCGAACCTTGAGGTTTGGCAAATGGATGTGAAAACCGCTTTTCTAGCGGTTACCTTGAGGAAGGTAGAGACATCTATATGCAGCAACAGAAGGTTATGTGGTGAAGGGTGAAGAGCATCTAGTATGGAAGCTTAGAAGTCCATTTATGAGGCTTAAGCAAACCACGATCACGGAACTTCTCGCTTGACGGTGGTAAAGTCTGTGGATTTAGTTGCTAGCGAGAGTTGTGTGTATCGTTTAGATGTCAGCGGTGATGTGGTATTTCTTGCACTTTATGTAGATGACATTCTTCTAGTCGGCAACAATGTGAAGTTGTTATCGGGCGTAAAGAGTTGGTTATCCGATCGGTTTCAAATGAAAGACTTAGGAGATGCCGGCGTCTTCTTGGGATCGAGGTTTGAGATGGCAAGGAAAATATTGAGCTTATCTCGGCTCTTTGACTTTGTGATTACTCGTTTTTGTATGCAGACCCGCCGAAAGGATGCTACCTTTACGGACATGGCTTCCTTTATCTAGAAGCGATCACCTATGGTACTCAAAGGAGATAGAGGAAATGAGACAAGTTCACTCTGGCTCTTAGAAGTCTAATGTCTGAATGCTATGTCGAGACCCAGATATCTATACGGTAGGCATAGTAGCTAGAATGTCGTCTAACCACTGGACAAGCTCATTGGATGCATAAAGCATATACTCAAGTACCGAAAAGGACTCGAGATTATAAATTTGGTTTACCTGCGGATAATCTAATGCCTTTGGGTTATCTGTTTCGAATTTCCAAGTGACCGTGATGAAAAAGTCACCTCGGGGCTATGTGTTTACCTTGGAGGTGGAGCCGTATCTGGCGGTGCAAGCGCGATGCGTGCGGACTCTACCATGGAAGCGAATATGTAGCGCTTGGAGGCTGCTAAGGAGAGTATGGTTCGAGAACTAACTCATGGATCTAGATGTGGTACTGGTTTGCCCAGAGTACTATAGTTTCTTGTGATAACTCGAGTGCGATGGCAAGCTCGAAGGAACCACCGGACTCGGGCGACCAAACACATAGAGAAAGTACCATGTCAATCACAATCGTGAGGCGAGGGCGTCTTGATTGAAAAGATTGATCTGACGGATAACCTAGCGGATCCATTCACAAAGACTTGCCAAAAAGTCTGAAGTGCACGTTCGAGGACTTGGATTAAGCTTGATGGCACCCAAGTGAAACTTTTGTATAAGTGGGAGAAGCAAAGTGATGGTTTTGTTTGTAATAGCTAGTAGAGAGACACATTGTATACTAAAAGTTTGCTTTAGTATAAGTGGGAGATTGTTGAATTTGTATCTTGGCGCATTTTGGTTGAGCTTGTATACAATGTTTCTTGTTACCACTATTACAATCTCCTATCTGAATTGAATACTTGATTGCATATATATGTGTCCGTATCTCATATATAAGTTAGATCATACGGTGTAGAAGATCACTGAGAAGTCGTATGATTGGTGAGCTAATGAGATATAAAAAAGTTTCTGACTAAGACAACTTGAGGGCGAGTTCTCGGTATAGGTTGCGGTATAGATAGAAGTGACTTGACTTGGTTGCTTGTCTATGTTGATGCGTCTCGGCGTATTGAAGGATCCAGTGAGATGAGTTCTTCTATCGAGGTCGTGAAGAACAGATCTCGGTGACTTACGATGATCTAAACCTCGATAAGGTATTAGGTGAGTATGAGTTCTTGACCATCACTTTGACTTGTTATGGGTGAGGGTTATATGTTCTAACATATTCTCCGCATCTTGAGTGGTGGCGGTACTTGATGTCATGCTAGTTATCTGATGTCGAGTTACGTATCCGTTTAGGATGATGGCGTCCTTAAGGAGCTCAGGTTTATTGTACTAAACCTGCGAGGTTGAGTTAGCTCAGAGTACAATAATAAGGTTGAGTGGTACTACTTAAGGAATTAAAGATATTAATTATTTTAAGAGTCAGATGCTCTAAATAATTAATGGGCGTGCGATATCTTAAATCTGAGGATTCGTAATGTCTAAGTCTGAGCAAACTGACTCCTTGTAATAAAGGGTAAGTCGGCATTTATTCTCTAGTGGCATGAATAAATGTTTATATATTAATTTATGTCTGGTTGAACATAAGATAATTAATTTATTTGAGGCATCTTTATTCCTTGCATTTGATCCACTGGTGGCCATCGGGCTTGCCTTGTAAATCGGGCGCCCCTGTCACTCTAACACGGTTGATCTTCTTTATCCATAAGGATATTATTATATTTATGGGATATGCATGGATCCTTTCCTAATGAGATTATGGTGTCATTATAAATATAAGGTAGAGATAAGATCAATGTGAATCCTCATCTATCTATAGCATTATTTTCGAGAATTTCGAGAGAGTTTGGGAGAGAATTTTCAAAAATTCATAGAAGGATAGGGTGATTTCTGTGGCATTCTCCATAGATCGTCCTCGCTCGGCGTTGGAGATTGGGCAAGCTGGGATACGTCCGAGAAGGTCAAAGCACGTCTCGATCCGTTCATCCGTTCTCCAGATAGATTAGGTAAACACGAGAAAACCCCTCGTGTTGCATTAATTATATAGGCGCGTCTAGGAAAATAATCGATGTATGGTGAATTAAACATCAAGATAGATCCTCGGGAGAGGTTAAAATCGATTTCCTACAAATAAAACATGCAAAAATATTGTATTGATAAGGGCGGCGTAACAATAGACAAGACTTCGGACCGACCAAAGCAGGGACTACTGCGACTCGACACTTGAAACTTATGCAAAATATCACTTGAGATGAATGATGTGCCCACGTGTTGGTATTTGCTCACCGGATATATGGGCTTATCTCGACCCTTTCATAGCTTCTTCGACCGGTGAGTCCTTGCTGCTTCCAGGTTTGTCGAGCTGCGGCTTCTTGACTTCTTATTTGAGATGCAGTCGCCGCTACTCGGGTGTCGGGACTTGACAGCGGTTGTAATACCGAGCTACTTGTTGCTTATACCGAGCTTCTACGATGTAGCGAGTCTCTCTTATTCAGTGATCTAGATCGGCTCGTAGATTTTCCTCATTTGTTTCGAGAAGTGAATGTGGGGGGCTCGATACCGATCTCTGCGGGGATCGCTGCTTCGGTTCCGTATGCTAAACTATAGGATGTTTCTCGTTCGATGTCAGAGGTAATGCAGTGCGACCATATGACTTGTGGTAAATTTTCCACAATTGCCTTTACTCGATCAAGGCGGAGTCTTGAGTCCTTTCACGATTGTCATGTTGGTGACTTGGTTTGACCATTTGGAGGATGAGCTATGATAAGCCTCGTTTTACATGTTTATTGGGTTATATTTGTCCTATTTCTAAGTGATAATTGATTGGTTGAAATGCATTTATGTTATATTTGAATATCTTGAAATATATGATGCGTGCGTGTAGTTTGTGTTGTTTTAGCAGGGTTTTTATACGAAATGGAAGAACACTAGCCGTCAAAGTTGGGAGTTCGCAGGCATCCCGCGCTGTTACGGCGAGAAGGCGAAATCTTCCCGCGACACGCTTCTCGCAGGAAGCCGCGATGGAGACTCATGCGAGTGATTGAATACTGCCAAATTAGAGGACTCGTGACCGGCATCCGGCTTACCATCGACGAAAGGTCGAGCACGCCGGAGGACCATCGCGACCCGGCATAGCGACTTACCATCGCGACAGGTTGCGAAACAAAGGCGGGATACTGTCGCGACTTATCATCGCGACTGTTTTCTCCGAGAAGCAACTGTGAATCAGTAATTAGGGTTGGAATATATCGGTGAGGCGGACAACAACAGTGGCGGCAGACTTTTGAGCGAGACTTTAGATTTTAATTCCTCGAGCAAGAACATCTTTTAACATTAAGCTTTTATTTCATTCGTAATTTAGTTTGAGTTCATTCCAATTTCATAGTTAGCTTTGGGATTAGATTTACGTCGGATTGAAGTGTTCGTTGTTCATCGTGGAATCATACGGTTTTATCTATTTATCTCAATTCATGTCATCTTTAATTATTTATTTCTTTGATAATTTAATTATGAGTAGCTAATTTCGTATTGATCACAGGGTTTTGTATGACGTAGATTCGTGTAATTTATCTGTTGATCTTGTTTTGCCTCCTGTGATTTATAAATCTTGGCTTTAATTCTTATGTGTTGGTATCGATCATTATATATGCATGCTAGTTATGTTCGATGTCCTGAGAATTAATTGCATAATCGATATCGGAATTTATAATACGTATTTGCCTTGAGCAACCGGAGATGGGTGGTATGGAGGTTATATCTTTGTGTGCTTTTGGTAATTAGCTACTTCTCTTGAGACGACGGAGATAGAGTTTAGGCTAACCTACTACTATAGGTTGTCTGAGCGAAACTATAGTTACATTAGTGATCCTTAAATGATAATGGATTAAATTGGTAAGCATTAATAGGTTAATTGCATGAATTTGGTTAGGTTAAATACATCCCTAGGATCGATCTTTATATCTGGTTTCATTCCTATTTGTTTTCAAGTCTAAGTTATAAACTTCTCTCTTGATTTGTGTTGCTTGGATAATAATAAAGGTTACGTGTTAATTACTTGCGTGTTCTCAGTCGATCTCTGTGGATCGATATATATACTTGCTATTTTACTATCATTTATTTGGTAGGATTTCTAGCGATCAAATTTTGGCGCGTTCGGATTTAGATTTCACGAGTGATAATTTTCTGAATTGTAGTTATTAATTCAAGCGTTAAAAAATAAAAATATTTTTATTGTTTATTTAGAGTTACTTTTAGTTCGACTTGGTTTATATATCTCTGCGATGCATGATTACAAGATCTCAAGGAAAGAAATTATTCCTTTAGATATTGAGATTGAAGATCCCGTAAGAGGAGGCAGAAAGAAGACAAGCATGGCGAGGCAGACGTGCCGTGGGATAAGCAGAGTTAGAGAAAATCTTGGCGAGAATTCAGCGTAAGGCGTTGAATAATCGGATGGGCAGTGAGGCGACCACCACCCGTGCCGTTGAATCACATGTACAGGCCGACGGATCTGTTCCGAAGGTGGAGGATGGGCGAGCGTTAATGCGAATAATTTCGAGCTTAAGCGCCCTCATTAGTATGATCTGGCGAGCAGTTTGGGGGAGGGTTCAAGACCCCAATGCACATTTAGAGGTGTTCCTCGATATCACGTGATACAATCAGCGAGCAGTGCGGTGATGCCATCAGGATGCGGATGTTTGTGTTTTCGTTGAGAAGCGAGCTAAGAATGGTTGAGGGATTAGGCGGATCGGGAGTAGTAGGCATGGGACGACTGCGAAATTTCTATCTAAATACTTTCCACACTAAGGCTCGAAAATCATTCTTGAGATTTCTCATTTCTCATGTGGAGATGAGTCTTGTTTGAAGCACGGGAAAGATTCGAGAAGTCTCATGAAAATGTCCACAACATGGTTATTCTCTGAGCAGCCGGGTACTACGGTTCTGGTGAGTGCAGCGCACAGTATTGTAGATGCTTCAGGAGGATGCCTTCTCACCAGAAGTATAGATGAGCGTTGAGGATAATTGAGGAGATGGCATCTAACGTATCGTGGCGATGGAAAGGCGGCGGTAAGAATATCGCGACTACGAGGTGGATAGTAAATGCGATGATCTCTTAGAAAAGTTCAACCTTGCAGACGAGATGTGAAGAAGAAAAAGAAAGCGAATAATGTTTTAATGGCACGGGATCTTGAAGAAGCCAATTTGTGAATCGGAGGAATAATTTCAGTCGAGGTTTCCAAGGAAATCGGGTGCAAATCCAGTATCTCCGAGTAATAGGAATCACTTAATTTGTCTATCTGAATGCTCGAATGCACAACCAATCTGGTTTATTGTAAATAATGGAGTCATTGTGAGCGAAAGAAGCTGAGTGTCGAAGAGATGTTGCGCAACTCTTAATGAGTGTCGTGATTGCGGCGAATCATCAACAATGGTGGCCCAGCGAGAATACTCGAATCGCGAGACGGGGCATCGAATAAATGTGTTGGAAAGTACTGTCAATTCCAATAACACATCCTTCGATTGGAAAACAACTCAAGATGGTGGAAAATCAAATAGAGGCGAGATGGCCATGAGAGAAATAGGTCACGAGCGGTCGATTTCAATGTCTGGGCGAGAATCCGAAAAATCGGACACCTCGAATCATGTGAATTCCATTCGCGAGAAGTGGAAAATCTACATAAATCATCGGAGTATGAAAGGGAGGAAGAAGTTTGAACCACGAAGGAACCACATTCTCGCCTCCATGATGACCTTCGCAAGAAAAAGGCAAAATTCAACGAGATTTGTGAGGAAAGCATACACAAGCGAGGGCGAATTCACGACTAACCTCGCGAGGAACATTCGATCTGAAGACCTCGCGATCTATCATGCCGAGGAGAATGTTCGCGAGAAATCACGTGAACCAGACGAGCACCTCGCGACTCATCATCGCGAAGAATCATCGCCAATGATCGCGAAGAGGGAGAAAGCGCGTCATGAGCCGAATCGAGAATTGCTTTCCGAGGAAGGGTAGAAGAAAGTTGAGCAGTACCGCTGAGCGTGAATAATCGATCGTCATTCCAATAGCTCCATTTCCTCCGCCACTTAGGGGCAAAATATGATGCAAAGCTCACTCTTTATGGAGATGTTTGAAAGTGAATATCAATATACCTCTTCTTGCGCTTCGAGATATGCTGGTTATATTAAATTCCTCGAGGATGCGGTCTGCAGCAAAGAAGCTAGGCAAGTTCGAGGCAATCAATCTTTCACGAGAATGCGGTCTATAATCCGAGAGATTTGCCACTCAAACAAAAAGATCCGGGGAGCTTTACTTTGGTATGCAGGGATTGGAGAGCACACATTTTCCAACGTGTTATGCGATTTAGGAGCAAGCATTAACGATGCTCTATCGATTTTTAGTTTGGAGATCGGAGATGAAACCAACCACAATCTCCTTGTTGATGGGCAGCAGTGTTTTCTTATCCTATGGGAATTGTTGAAGATGTTCGGTAAGAATTCAGACTTTGTTTTCTGCGATTTTGTGATCTTGGATATGCGAAGATAAGAATCGACCATTAATTTTGGGACATCATTTTCTAGCTCTTGGTCGAGCTTTAATTGATGTGCGGGATGGTGATTTAACTTTTAGATTGAATAAGGAGAAGCTCAAAATCTCGATTTATGATGCCATCAAGAACATGATAGCTCGATTCCGGATTGTTGCTCGATCACCCCACTCCTTTTCCACCAGTCGAGCGATAAGCTAGAGCGAGTGCATAAGAATGTTTCTCTTATAATGATTTAGATGAAGCTTGTGATGAAATTTTAGAATATTTATCGTGCTTGATACCACTCCGTGTCTAAGCGGTCTCGTATTTAGATATTCATCGATCAGTGATGGGGAAGCATTGAGAAAAGTTCTTCGGAAAAGAAACCGATGATGAAACCGCGATACGCTGAACTCGAAGCCGAAACCCTTTGCGGATCATCTCGGTATTCCTTTTGGGAGATAATGATACTTACCGGTTATTGTTTACGCTTTTAATCCTACTGAATTGGAGAAACTTTGCAGTTTTGAGGAAATCAGGAAGCTATAGGATGGACCATTGCGATATCGAGGAATCGGCCAGTCTTTGTGCATGCAGAATTTTGTTGGAATCGAGAATAGACCAAGGGTGCAACCTCGTAGATTAAATCCGCTATGCAAGAAGTGGTAAGAAAGAGGTTCGAAACTTTTAGGCGGGGGATGATATATGCCATATCCGACGGTGGTGGGTGAGTCCCGCAAGTTGTGTCGAAAGGAGGAATGACGGTGATCAAAGATGAGAATAATGGTGATAGCAACACGATTGTCCTTTGGTGGAGGGTGTGCATCGATTACGAGCATTAAATGCAGCCACCATAAGGATCACTTAGCTTTACCTTTTATTGATCAAATGTTAGATAGGTTGGTAGGTCGTGAGTTCTATTGCTTCTTGGCGGCTATTCAGGGATATAATCAAATCCCATTGCTCAGGAAGATCGGCGAGCGGCATTTACCCCCTACGGTGTCTTAACATTATAGGAATGCCATTTGGGTTATCGAACTGCAACCACATTTAGTGATGCATGATGGCAATTTTCATGGTTTAATAGAAAACATCATGGAGGTATTTATGGATGATTTTACGTATTTGGATCTCTTTTGATGTTTGTCTTGATAATCTTAGCGGTGTTTGCGATGCGAGGATACGTACCTTGTGTTGAATTGGGAAAAATGCTTTATGGTAAGGAAGGTATTGTGTTGGGACATAGAGTTTGTGGCCGGCTTGAGGTTGATAGAGCAGGTGGTAGCCGTGAAAAATACCTCCACCAACAAATGTGAAGTCGGTCCAGTTTTTGGGACATCTTTGGATTCTCTTATCGACCATCTAGAATTTTCTAAGATCACCAAACCTTTGTGTGGCATTAGAAAAGATGTTAAATTTATTTTCACCAAGATTGTTTAGAAGCTTTTGAAATTTTGAAAAGCTCTTCTGACTACTACCTTTGTTCTTATTTCCCAGTTGGAGTGCACGTTCGAATTGATGTGTGATGCGGTGATTGGGCATTGGAGCTGTTTGGGCCGAAAAGGGATAAAATTTTCAAGGTCATATACTACGCTAGCAAGACATTGGATTACTCGGATGAATTATACGAAACCAAAAAGAGTTATTGGCGGTAGTATATGCTTTTGATAAATTTAATCCATATTTAGTGGTTCAATACCATTGTGCACTGTGACCATGCAGCTATCGTTTCCTTGAGAAGGATTGAGTCACGTTTGGTTCGTGGATTTTCTTGTTGCGAATTTGATATGGAAATCCGAGATCAAAGCGGTGTGAGAATGTAGTAGCTGATCACTTATCTCGATTAGAGAAACCGATGGGCGATCCCGCATGTGCACATCAGAAGAGCATTTTCGGATGGCGGTATTTGTAATTCTGATCATTCGCCATGGTATGCTGATTTTGTAATATTTGGTGATAAGAAAATCCCGAAGGTTTAGAACCCCCCAAAGAAAGAAGTTTGTACATGATGCAAAAATTTTACTATTGGAAGGATCCCGTACACATGCAGCCGGTGTCGATGGTTTCATTAAGCTACTGTGTTCATCAATCCCAATGGCCTAAGATCATAGCGAGTGTCATGGCGACGGAGGTCGTTTGGAGCAAATAGAACACTTATGAAGATCTCAAAGTGGTTTTCTTGGCCATCTATCTATAAGGATTGTCGTGCCTTTGTCGAAAGAATGTGATAGATGCAAAGGATGGGTAATATTCGAAGCGAGGATGAGATGCCACAAAATATCATGGTTGAGGTTGAATTATTTGATGTATGGGGTATTGATTTTATGGGACCATTCCCAAATTCTTGTGGTTTTGCTTATATTTTGCTTGCGGTGAGTATGTCTCTAGGTGGGTGGAATGCTGCCTACAACCAGCGATTCTAAAGTGGTGATTAAGTTCTTGCATAAGAATATTATGTCTCGGTATGGAACTCCGGAAGCTTTGCTTTCGATGAGGGGCACTGATAATCGGTGGTTTGACGTCTAGCTAAATCGGTCAACACGAGTCGACACTACCACCCACCAATGGTGGCGAGTTAGCAAATCGAGAGATCAAGCGATTTGGAAAGTCCATCGTCACAAGAAGGATTGGTAAACATTTAGATGATGCACTATGGGCATAGGACGACATACAAAACACCCTTGGTATGTCCCGTATCAACTTGTGTTTGGAAAATCATGTCATTTACCTGTAGAGATTGAACACAAGGCTGTTGGGCAACACGGAGGATAAATCAAGATTTTAGGCATTTGGACATACCGAAGAAGGATTGCGAGTTAGATGAATGGAGAAACGAAGCATTTGAAATTCGAGAATCTACAAAGAGAGGCAAAGCATTTCACGACACGACATCAGAAGAAGATTTTGCTCGACGGGATGAGGTACTTGTAGACTCCGTGATTCGTTTATTCCCGGGCAAGCTACAATCAAAATGGTTGGACCGTACAACGTTGAAAAGAGCAATCATAATGGCACATTTGAACTCTTCAAATTGGATGGTAGTCGTTTACTATCAATGGGCATCGATTGAAATTCTATTTTAGACCTTATGGGAAGAGTAAGTGAATCGATGTTATTTGAGGATCCCAGTGATTGAGGTAATAGTCACGCTAAGCGTTAAATTAAGCCTGGTTGGGAGGAGTAACTTGTTTTTTTTTTTATTCGTTATTTATTATTTATTTGTTGGCTTTGTTTTGGTTTGATCTGTTTGTTTTGGTTGAGTAGCGTGAGTTTAGAGTTAGCATGCAGGGGAGTGGTTGATTGAAGATTTCGAAGAAACCCATTTCACGCCTCAGACGGTCGAGATGAGTCGAAGAATAGTCGAAGAGGCGAGCGAGCCCTTTCGACTTACCTCGCTGAGGCCGCAGTAAGCCGGGTCGCGATGCCGGTGTCCGTGAGTCAAATGATGGCGTTAAGTCTTCGTGTATTCTCAGTGGATCGTCTCGGTCGGCGCCTGGGTGGTGGTGGAACTTGATCATTCTCCGGAATTGCAACAAGCTGGCGTAGAAAAGCGCAGCAAAATAAATAAACACGGGCAAGAAACGGTGGTGCTTAGGTTAACAGTGAACTTTGGATCCCATCAGTGATTCAACTCGGAACTGCTCGAAGCTGATGGACATTCCGTCGATTGAAGTTGCTGCTTATGTTCTTTTAACAGATGCGATCTGTTGTACATGGAATTGAGGCGCTGGCAAATCCTACCGTCAGCCTAACTGTGATGTTAGAATGGTCGGCATGCTGGTTTACCTGTTAATCAGCGTGGTCGATCACAGTGTTCGCATCAACGTCGATTGTCCAGTACGGTGTTCGAAGCCTGCAATGACTCGTGGTGTTTGCCATGACTGATTTAAAATCGCTTGATCGACTGCTGTGCTTGTGGGTGGCTGTGTCGTGGTCTCAACTACATGTTGCTCATGCTGCGATTGATGATAATGTACATACGAGGTAAATTCTTCTTTGGATCAGAGCTCTTGACACCATTCTTTGAATACTTTATCCGTGAATTGTGTCCCGTTATCTGAAATAAGGATATGAGGGATGCGAGCGACATCGATGTTCTTCGAGGGCGAAGTTGAGGCGTTTTGCTCGTGATTTTTACGAGGTTCGGCTTTCACCCACACGTGAAGTAGTCGATCGCGACAATCGAGGAATTGAAAGCGCCACGGCTTGCGAAAGGGCCTATGATTGATCCCATTGCATAAATGGCGAGGGCTTTGCATCTTTGGCGAGTCGGTTTGAGGTAGCCTCGCACGCGTTTCCATGGTTTGGCACTTGAACATTTCTTACGAGGTCGTGAGTCTGGAACATTGTTGGCCAATAGTATCCCCATCGATGACTTTCTTGATAAGCGCGGTGCGATGTGACTTCCATGATCCCGTATCTTACCGTGATGCTGTCGGCTCGGTTTGGACCCAAACATCTTAGGAGAAATTTGGAGGTATGATTTTCTATAGAGGACTCTTTGCTCGAGTATATATCGTAGAGACTTGCTCAAGATTTTCTACCTCGAGCCTATCATGGGGTGTTCACCTTTCTCGGTAGCTCCGAATGAGGAGTCGTCAGTGGCTCGTCATTAGAGTATATTGTCCTCGGCTCATAAATCGTCGTTTATGCTCCTATTTGACTTCTTCTCTTGGCGAGTTTGTCGGCGGCGATTGGTTGCTTAAGGCGTCGGCTCGGCTATTTTGTTCCTTGGGATCGAACTAGCGGAAGTGTGAAAAAGCTTGTTGAACTTTGGCTTTTCGGTATTTCTTCATCCTGTTGCCTTTGCCTCGTCTTACAACATGTGACTCTTATGACTTGAGAGTCATTTGAACCTACCGCTCGTTCGAAGGCTTTGAGCTAGGCGAAGTCCGCAATTAGGTCTCGTACTCTGCCGTTGTTCGTATTTTGAATGCGAACCGGCGTAGGTGTTCTTGGCCATCGGTCCTAGGAGTAAGATACCGCTCCGCACTGCTTTTCCAAGGCCCGTCAACGTGACTTGCCAGCAATCCTCGGTGTTTTATCTATTGGTTCAGCCGGCATCGCCTAATCTGGACTCGGTGGGTTTCGGTTTCTCAAAGGAAGTTAGCCTCGACAAGGAAGTACGCGAGGCGCCCCGACCTTGATGGCTTAGCGGGGGCAAAAAGATATCGTGTTCGCCCAATTCGATTGCCCACTCGCAATTCTCCACGAGGCTTACGGCTTCGTCAATACTTGTCGAAGTGGGTGATCGGTGAGAACTTGTATGGGATGTGCATGGAAGTATGGACGTAATCTCCTGCAAAGATTTATTAATGCCTGGCGAGTTTCTCCAAAGGTCGATACCTTGTTTACGGTCCTTTCGGTGTTCGGTGATGAAATACACGGAGGCGACGTCCTTCCTCTCGTATCAAGATCAAGACTTATGGTTTCACCGAGGCGGCGAGGTATAGGAAAGGACCTCTCCTTCTTTCGGGACGGATAGAGTGGGGAGTTTGGCGAGGTAGTTCTTGAGATCTTCAAAGCGGACTTGTGTATATCATTCCGTGAGAACTTGAGCCTTTTCGAGTATTTTGAGGAAGGGGCTGCTTATCCGCGCCTTGAAAGAAAAACGATCGAGTGCGGCTATGCAACTCGTCAACTTGTGTGCGTCGTGGATTGTCTTTGGCATCTTCATCTCCATAATGGTTTGAACCTGGGCGGGTTGTCTTTTAACCTCCTGTGAAACCCAACACCTAGAAATTTCGGACAGGCATCGACGTGCATTTCTGGGGGTTTAATTTTAGGTTAACTTTTCTAAGTAAGCCGAGGACAATCTTGAGGTCAGCCATACATGCGGATTCCTCCTTGCTTTTGACGATGATGTCGTCTACGTACACTTCCATATTCCGCCCTATGTAGGGCTGAAATATTTTGTCCACCATTCTTTGATAGGTGGCCCTGCATTCTTGAGTCCGAATGGCATCTTCTTATATGCAAAGACTCAAAGTGCAGAATGAAGAGCTGTTTTGGCGCGTCTTAAGTCGTCCATTAAGACACGGTGATATCCTCAGTATAAGTCCAAAAAGGTGAAGACTTCGTACCCGACCAAAGCATCAACCTTCTTGTCGATATTGGGAAGGGGGTAACAGTCTTTAGGGCAATGTTTATTGAGATCGGTGTAATCGATGCACATTCGCCATCCCTCCTTCTTTCTTTACCATCACCGGTTGGCTATCCGGGTTGGATACTTGACTTCAACAAGATGCAAGCTTTTAATAATTGGTTCACCTCGTCATGGATGACTTGATTCCGTTCGACTGCAAAAATCCGTTGCTTTTGCCGAACTGGTTTCACACTCGGGTCAATGGTGATACGGTGGGTGATGATAGTCGGTGAGACCCCGCCATGTCAAGGGCGACCAAGCTTAACACGCCTCTGAATTCCTTTAGAGTTGGATGATCCGCTTCCTTAATTGAGGTACCGGTAGAACCAGACTTTTACGACCTTGATGGCTCATCTTCATACAATGCGACCTCCTCTACCGAGTTCTCTGGGGTAGGCGACGTCTTTCCCGGTTCCAACTCCTCGGGTTTCTTTAGTTGCTATGCTCACGGGTCTTTGGACCGAAGTCCCCGCACCTCTCAGAGCGACCTACATGCATTCCTTAGCCTGCTTCTGGTCTCCCCGGATCACGGCTACCCCTCCTTTTGTAGGGATTTTCATTGTCAGGTGGTAGGTTGAGCACACCGCCCTCACTGCGTTTAGCTAGTCTCGCCCAAGTATGATGTTGTACGGTGAGCGAGCACTCACCATGAAGAACTGTACCACTTTAGTAGAGCTCGTGGGGTGCCCTTCCTCTTGTGGCCGGGTAGGTCGATTACTCAAAATGCAGGTGCGTTTCTTCCTGCACAAAGCTTCGGAGTGGTAGCGGCGCCTGTGCAAGGCATGCCTCCTCTCCTAACTTTTCAAAGCATTCTTGAAGAGGATGCTCACCGACGCACCCTGCTTGCCGATGTATATGCGCTTCACCAATTTGTTTGCGACCACTTGCTGGATCACCAATGCGTCTGGTGGGGCACTTCTGCAGTGGGTGGGTCGCCTCGGAGAAAGTGATCGCCTCGTCCCTTTTTGAACCTCTTGTTGACGTGTTGGAGGTGTAGGGACTTGGCTTCAGCTTTGTGGGAGGACTTTATAACTCCACGGGGGAGCCCCGTGATGGTGGAGATGACCCCGTCGTATTGGGGTTCGTCGTCTCCTTCTTCGTCAGTGTCGCGCTCCGTTTTCTTGTGAGGGGTACAATTTCCTCTCCTCTTCCGCTTCCTCTTCTTCTGACCTCGGTAGGGGGCTTCGTCTTCGCTTGACTCGTCGGCCTTGCCCTTTATACTTTTTCAGGACTCCATCATGTACCAACATCTCGATATCTCCCATGACGTCTCTGCACTCCTCCGTGTCGTGCCCGTAATCCTCATGGAAAGAGCAATACTTGTCCTTGGTTCGGCGTTTTGACCCCCCCTTCATTGGTCGAGGCTTCGAACATATTCATGTGGAGTTAAGTAGATCTACGCCTTGGCCGTCAAAGGAGTATATTGAGGTCGCTCACGAGGGTGTTACGTGGTCCGAGCCCCGACTCTATTGGCGACGTATTCTTTCCAAGGCACCAATCCGGCCTTGGCTTCGGTCCCCGTCCCTCGCCTCGCTTGGCTTATCGGGTTGCGCTTTTTGCTTGCGCTTTTCTATCGGCCTCGTCCGCTTTGGCGAACCGGTCACTATGCGCCACAGCTCCGTCAGAGTACGGGTTCGTGATTGACGATCTCTTGTATAAGGCCCCGACAAGATGCCGTTTTGGAAGGCCGAGATGATAAGGAGGTCATTCACGTCTTCGACTTCCAGGCATTCCTTGTTGAACCTGGTCATAAAGTCACTAACGGACTCGTCTCGGCTTTGCCTCACAGTGAGGATATGCGCCGACGACGTTTTTGACTCAGCCTTCTGGAAGAACCTTCGATGGAAGGCTGCCATCAGGTCGCAGTAGGAACCGATGCTTCCGGGAGGTAGACTGTCGAACCACCGGCGGGCGTTGTCGACTAGTAACTTCGGGAAGAGCTTGCACATGTGAATTGTGTCGATGCGTTGGTTGATCATGTTATACTGGAATTGCGAGAGAAAGTTCTGTGGGTCCCTTAGTCCGTCATAGGGGGCAATGCTCGGCACCCGGTATTTGTCTGGGAGTGGAGTGTCGATTATTCTATTTGAGAATGGGGTGACTATCTTCCTGTACCCGTCGAAGCCACCCTCTGGAGAGTGGGGCGGAGTTCGTCTCACCGAACTTGGTGACCGGTGACCAACCTCGCGGCGGTCACGACATCCTTTCTCACGTTGTTCGTCCCTTGCGCGGTTGGTTTGGGCTCCAACTCGCAGAGGTATGGCGCCCATGACTTGATCTTTGGGGATCTACCTCTTCGCGGTGCTCGTGTTTAGACGAGGCTTGGTGTTCCTTTCTTCTGGACGCGCCGACCTTGTGCTTGGCGAGGTATTAGAGAAAGCTCTCCTTGTTTTCTCAAGAAACCCTCGACGGCATCGCAAGGTTCATCTGGAGGAGCCTGAGGTTCCTCACGATGGCCGCAGGCCTCCTCACTACTATACCGCTTCTTCATGCGGATGGGATGGCCTTGTTCGTCGAGGCTCGGACGTGCCCTTCGGGGGTCGGTTCTCTGACCGGGTTTTTCCCGAGCTGAGCTCGGCGTGTTCCGTCGCTGTTGTTGCCGACAGCAGCCCTGGATGCAAGACTTCTTATTCTCATTGTCGTGATTGATTCCCTGTAAACAAACTTTGATCGAAAACATTGCATTTCGTTTGCGCTGCTGCAGACGCCGCCAAGGATCGATCTTAATTTCGTTAGGAAATAAATGCACGATGAACACAAAGGATTTATGTGGTTCGATCTTTGAATTAGATCTACGTCCACGGGGCAGGAGAGAGAGTATGTGTATTGAGAGTGTAAGAAGCGATTACAAAGAGTGTAGATGCCCTTTTCCGCCTAATCTAGCCTCTATTTATACACAATTATAATGACCTAGATTTGAATCTAAGATCTCCTTTAAGATGTGATCTCAATCCTATCTCTTCTCCAATTAGATTCTCTTAGATATGGCCAATCTTCGCTCCCACTGGTTTAGGAGTCTTCAGGCCGAACTCGTGCAGGCCGAGCTTAATGTCGCTTATTTATATTGGTCCGATGCTTGGGCTCGTAGTCACGATCCTATCAACTCATGTGTGTGAAGCATTATTGTGGTTAGCACATTTTCAATTTTTATTAGAAGTAATTATTGTGAACACCAATAATTGGTTAGACCCGTTCGGTAGGTTCACATATCGTACAATTTAACTAAGGGTAATAGCCCCAAATTCATATACTTAGATAATGATAGTTATAAATCTCTAGAGTAATTTTAAATTTTTGTTAACACAAGTACTCTAGTTCAATGATATTCTTCATATTTATAAGGTTGGGAGGTCATGGTTCAATCCCTAATTTCCCCACCCACGGTTATATATTCTTTTCTTATATTTACAATAGTATTTCTTCTATGACAATATTACTAATATTATTGCAATAGTGCTTCATTGTTAAGACAGATTACAAACCTTCGATCACACAAGCATCAATCGTGCATATTTAATAACTTTACTAGAATAAATAAATTCGAGAACTTTTAATTGGTTGTATAATGTTTGATCAAATGAATTAACCCCTTTCAAGATCCAACTGAAAAAATAATCTACATCTATAGTCTATAGAGACGAATTTCTGGGAACACACACACGGTCACAAATAATGACCACAACAAGTTGATCATGATTAAAAGTCCAATAAAAGAAATAGAAAAACTTCTGTTGGACTAAATAAGATCACTAATAAAGTCCCTCGTAATCTAACGAGGTCGTCCTAGCGAGCAACCTAATCCGAGTCGCCTCAAGGAAAACTTAATAGTGCGTTACTAAGTTACCACACGAAAGCAATTAAATTCCTAAACATTCTAATCACAAAGAGTTGTTTGATCGTCACTTAAAAACTGTGGATTACCTAGGCGAGGAATTATTAAGGAAAGAAAGACGAATTAACTAGACGGAAATTGACAAAGCAAATAAATTATCTAGACAAGAATTAAACCCTAGATTGAAGAACACATAATCAACATGATGTACTCTATACATAATTCGAAGAGAATAAAGACAAGACGAGAATAATTAAATCAATACCAATATTATATCAACACCAAAACGTAAAAATCATCATCAAAGAAATACGAGAAAATCGAAGAAAGCGATAAACAAATCTTACGAATAAGAACGAATGATGGAATTGAATATTAAATTGTTCAGGAGTAGAAATCCAACAATGATAAACCTTACAATTAATAATCTTCAATCCAAAGAGCAAAGAAAAATACTTGGAAAACTTGAAGGAAGAAATTCGTCTGAAAGGAGGCGCACAAATGAAGAAATAAAACTGAAAGAATGAATAATAGGTAGGGTTTCAGAGTTTTAAAACGCATATATAGCGCCCGAAAAATCACACGCAGCGCCGGACACGATCCCAGCGCCGGACGCGCGCGCTCCGAAAACAACGCGAAACGCGGCTCGCCTAGCGCCGGACGCACGCAAGCACCGGACTCGCCAACCAAACGGGTGCCAAGACCGGACGATCGACTTTCTGGATGATCTTCAATACTTGCAGTCACCGACGCGACGCAGCGTCGCGCGAAGTCTCTCGACAACTTCACGCGGGAGCTGCGCCGGACGCGAGCCAGCGCCGGACGCACGAGCTCTCGGGATGAATCCAACTTTGGGCAGCTAGCATCGGACGCGGGCGGTCTCGGGACGGATCCAACTTGGGCGCCAAAGTCGGATGCACGCCAACGCTGCATTGACGACATCGTCAACTCAAGACGCCATAACACGCACTCCGCCTACGCCGAAGTGCTTGTGTTTGCGCTTTTATGTACAAAATGCTTCAAACGCATCATTCCCTACACAAAACGAAAACGAACATGATTCCAACAAAAGATATTCAAAGATAAACAAATAGGAATCAAATATCTAAAACAAACAAGGAAAAACATAACAAAACATGCAAAACAACTCCCCCACACTTAATTCATTGCTTGTCCTCGAGCAAACTTTAGTTTCTTGAAAAGAATGGTAAACATCGAATTAATACTTCAAATAGAATCAAACACATATTCCCATCTTTTCCATACATCTTAATAATATGATTCTCAATAAAATGATCCTCATTCATCAACCCAAACGTGTGACTTATCATAGAATAGTCAGTTTCGACTCGTATATGATTTCAGAAATCAATATACGACTCACATGGTTCCCTTTCATGTAAGACATCCCAAAGATAAAAATAAATAAAACATGTGGAACTTAAAACCGATTATATGACAATGATCGTTAGGTGAAACCTTCAAGTAGTACACTCAAGTATGCTAACGTAGATATCTATACCCATTGCATAGAGTCTTCATTTGAGAGACAACACAAGCAAGAGGGGTAGAGCCCCTTATTCGAATTTTAAGCCACTTATTTCAAACATCATAACAAAGATTTTCTTTTCTTTTCTTTTTTTTTTAAATGGAAAAATCACACAAGAAAAAGGGTCCCATGGTTTTGAATATATGACAACCGATCACACACATTGTCTAATCACAACTTTTCTAATCATGTCCCACAGTTCAAGTTGACATCTAAGTTTCATCACACTAAAAACCATATATACCAAGACGAAATGAAATTCAGATCAAAACATAATTTCAACTTAAAGCACAATTCTTCATGCACCATTTATTTTAAGAACATAAAATCCTCTCTTATCCAAACAAAAAGTTAAGGACGAAACAAAAAACGAAACAGAAAATGACAAAACACAAACAAAACAGAAAATGAAATCCCCCCATACTTAAAACAGACAAAGTCCTCATTGCATAAAAATATATAAGAGAAAAGAAGAGGCGACTTCCCTGAAAGCGAAGAGCCGGAACGTCGGGGCATCAAGCACGAAACAAAACCTATAATAACAGCAAACAAAGACAAGCAAAACAACAAAAACAAAATGACGCACACAAAAACAGAAATAAACATATGCTCCAATAGTGATGAATCACTATTGGTCAGACGACGGTGGTGGAGGTGGAGCTCCATGAAATATGGTCCAAGCATTCCACTGAGCCTCAAGAGCAGCCATGCTGCTGATTCTTCTCAATCATCTGCTGATTATACTCATTCTAGCGCTGGTTCTACTCATGCCACAATTGATTCTGTTCGTCAAGACGTTGATTTTGCTGATCAAATCGAGAATAGATGTCTTGATGAAATTTTGTCCAGTGGCCAGCTAATTCACTCCTGAACTGACCCAGCTCTTCACGTATAGAATTATACCCTTGCGCTGATGCACCTTGCTGAAATTCTGCAATGAGGACCTTGCTTGTTTTAAGTGTGGGAGGTTTCATTTTTCGTTTTGTTTGTTTTGCTTGTGTTCGCTGCTTTGTGTTTTGTCGCTTTAACTTTTTTTTTGGATAAGAGAGATTTTATTCTTGAAATCAATGGTATGAAGAATTATGCTTTAAATTGAATTAATTGTGTTTTGATCCAATTTCATTGCGTCTTGGTATATGGTTTTTAGTGTGATGGAACTTAGGTGTCAATTGAATGTGGGGCCGATTAGGAAGTCGTGATTAGACAATGTGTGATCGGTTGTCATATACTTCGTACATGGAACCCTTTTCTGTATGATTCAAAAAAAAAAAAAAAAAAAAAGAAATCAAAAAAAGTGATGTTGTGAAATAAGTGGGCTCAAAATTAATAAGAGGCTCTATCCTCTCATGGTGTTGTCTCGAATGGAGACTCTATGCGATGGGTATAGATATTCACGTTAGGATACTCGAGTGTATAACTTGAAGGTTTCACCCAACGATTATTGTCCTATAATCGGTTTTAAGTTCCACATGTTTATTTATTTTATCGCTTGAGATGTCTTACATGAAAGGAACCATGCGAGTCAGATATTGATTTCAAATCATATTCGAGTCGAAGGACACTGTTCTATGATAAGTCACATGTTTGGATTGATGAACGAGGATCATTGTATTGAGAATTATATTATTAAGATGTATTGAAATAATGTGAATATGTGATTGATTCTATTCAAGTATTGATTCGATGTGTACCATTCTTTTCAAGAAACTAAAATTTGCTCGAGGACAAGCAAAGAGTTAAGTGTGGGGGAGTTGTTTTGTATGTTTTTGTTTTGTTTTTCTTTGTTTGTTTTAGACCATTTGGTTCCTATTTATTTATTTTCAATATCTTTGTCGAATCATGTTCGCTTTGCTGTGTAGGGAATGATCGCTTGAACCATGTTGTGCATAAAAGCGCACCTAAGCGCCGGACTCGCGTAGCCGGCCACCGGTGCGCATCGCCGCCTCGGTAGCAGCAGAAGACTCCGTCCGCGCCTGCATAGCGTCCGGTGCTGGGTTTCATTCCGAGAGCGCCCGCGTCTGGCGCTGGCATGCGTCCGGCGCTGGGCGCCCATGGTGGAGTTCGTCCCGAGAGCTCGTGCGTTCGTGCTGCTTCGCATCCGGCGCTACGCAAGATTTGAAGATCGTCCAGGGACTCCACGCGTCGGCGCTGGCCTCGCTTCCGAGAGTCGACGAGTCCGGCCGGGCGAGCCGCTTTGCTTGTTTTTAACGCGAAGGTCCGCCCGCGCTTAAATTTTCAAGCGCTATATATATGATTCAAAACGTTGAAACCCTACCTCTTTTTCATTCTTTCAGTTTTTCTTTCGTTGGGCGCCTCCTCTCACGCGATTTTCTTCCTTCAAGTTTTCCTAAATATTCCTTTGCGATTTGTGATTCAAGATTATTATAATGATTATTATTATTGAATTTCTATTCCGAAAGACTTTAATATTCAATTCCATCATTCGTTCTTATTAAAAAAAAATTAAGAACGAAAAAGGGACCTAGCGCCGATTTCATGGCGTCCGGCGCTGGGTCAGCTTCTCTGACCAAATACATTTCGCACCCAGCGTCGGTTTCGCCCGTCCGGCGCTGGGTGAGCTCTCTGTACTCCTCTTCAATTGTATCTCAGCGCCGGTTTCGGTGCGTCCGGTGCCTGGGTTATCTCTCTGGACGTGATTTTGCATGCTGGCAGCGCCGGTTGACATGTGTCTGATGCTTGGGTTCTTTTTTTTTTTTGAGCAAGAACATCATTCCTCATCTCGATTTCTATTCTCCAAATACCCAAAACTCCTAGATATATAACTCTTAATCGCACCACACAAAACAAAAACAAGAACAAAACATAACTAAAACGAAACGGAAGGAAAAAAAGGAAAGGAAAAGAACTGAAGAAACCAAACCAACACGTGGTCGCTTCCCGATAAACGCGATTTTACACGCTTATTGTTGATTTCTAAAGATGATTTTAGATCGATAATGCGCTATGTCTTGGATCTCAATGCTTTTACATATTTTTGCAAGATAACGCTCTGGGTTCCGCTTTGGTGTTTTGTAGGCTTATAAGTTGAAACCGAAACCGGAACGAAGAACGAGCGACGAGGGAAAAAAGGAGGGCCTAGCGACCGCCTTTAGCGGCCGCTAACCAGACCGTGAGGAACGAGCACGAGCGCGAGTGTGCATATGCGCACAGACGAAGGATCGCGACCGGCCTAGCGACCGCTAGGTCGGCCGCGAGGAAACACCAGCACGAGCGAGGAAAGGCCATGGCACGCGAAAGCACTCCCGGTAGCGCGAGACGCGTTCGCTGACGATTTTATGTGCGACGCGACCACACCTAGCGACCGTGAGGTATGGTCATGAGGCGAGTCAAGACGCTGAGCGCCTGTCGAGAAACGAAGGATGGCCGAGAAGAAATGTTCCTCGCGACCGAGATCGCGACCGCGAGCCCGGCCGTGAGGCATAGCGGCAGACGCAAAAATTAGGGTTTTCACCCTAAATCTATAAATAGGGCTCCGCCCCCTCGCGCCTCCCAACCTTCCTCAGCGCGATTTGGGACCTCTTTCTTCAGTTTTTCTCTATTTTCCATTTATTTTCACTTTAGCTTTGATTTAGATTAATTCTAGTAATAGTTTTCCATCGTTCTAGCTTTAGTTCTTCGCATTGTTAACGTTTTGGAACGGTTTCGTCCGAACGAATTACATTCTTTTCCCGTTTTCCGTTGAGGTTGGGATTTGAACCCAACGATTGTTCTTCGTATCGTCACCCCACGGGTTTTATCTATTTAATTCATATTTTATGATTATTTCAGTATTTTATTTCGCTATTTATGTCTAGCTAAATTGCTGTTCTAATCCTAGGTTTGCATGATTCTATCCTATATGTTGTGATTCTCGCTATTGTTATTTACCTTCCGTGCATTGATTCATGATTCTTGGTGCTTAATTATATGTGTTGATTTGATCAATCTTGATGCATATCATAGTTGCCGCTAATTACGTAATGCTTTAATTGTCAATCGATCTCGAATGCATGATACGGATAAGCCTCGAGTCGAGTCGAGATAGGAACATTCGTAGGAAGCATATTCTTTGTGATCCTTTCGAGTTGCTTATTTTCCTCTAGAGACGTAAAGTTAATAGGAAAATTAGTAATCAATCGTCACAATTGTCGAATCAAGTTGTTGGCTACATATGTGATCTTCCATCTTGTCTCGGATTAAAACGGTTAATAACAAGGTGATAAACATCGTAGTGATAGATTAGTGCATCCCTGTGGTTAGTCTTTCTTCATAGTTATCCCTTCGAGTTTTATCGCTTTAGTTTATTTTCTTCATATCACATTTGCTTTGATTTAATTAGTCAAGCCATAAACCTATATAAACCAAATCGTTTCGATAATGACGAAGTTTCGCTGAATTAGCTTCGTGTTTTGGATTGCAATCCTCGTGGATACGATACTCGACTTACCTTATACTTGCGCGTTTTTCGTGTGAGAAAAGTGAGCGATCAAATTTCGCGCCGCTGTCGGGATTGTTAAGATCACATAGGAATAATTTGACGATTTGGAGTTATTAATTCAAGTTATATATTATTATATTTATTTATTCTTGCGTAGTTAAGTTCTCTTTTCTCCCGGTAGTATATGATTACAAGATCTCGTGGACTTCGAAAAATATTTAGATCCCGAGATCGAAAACACTCAAAGAAGGAGGACACGAGAGCGAGAGAGCAAGAAATGGCAAGAATTCAACAACGGGGTGTTCCTCCCAATGGGGTATACCTCCCGAGCAGCCGCACGCCTTCCTCGCGTAGTTTACAGATGCAGCCCAGATGGCGAATATGGGACTCCTTGTCTCGCTCCAGACGAGACCTCCGAACTATATGTACCGACCTCCCACCGAACAATTCCAAGGAGGAGGATGGGGCCCCAAGTGGACGCCAACAATTTTGAATTAAAGCCGCCCCGATCAAGATGGTGCAAGGAGGAGCAGCCAGTGAGGAGTTACGAAGACCGAATGCACATCTCGAGACTTATTCGACATTTGTGACACCATCAAGCGTAATGGGTGCCACAAGACACAATCCGGATGCGCATGTTCGATTCTCTCTGCAGCCAGCCAAAGATTGGTTCAAGAGCCCGACCGAACCGGATAGACACCGGGGAAACTTTATGAAGTTCCTTTCAAAATACTTTCCGCCACCAAAGCACGTAAGATCATATCCGAGATCTCCACTTTGCCAACAAGGAGAAGAGTCGTTATTCGAGGCATGGGAGAGATTCGGGGCTTATTTAGAAAATGCCCTCAACATGGATTTTCTAGAGAGCAGCAGATCACGCAGCTTCTATAGCGGTCGACATCGCACACGAGAAGATTGTAGATGCATCGGCATGAGGTCGCCTATCAATCGCCTGTAGAGGAGGCCACCGCATCATAGAAGAGATGGCGGCCAGCTATCAATGGCCAATGGAGAGAACACCGCTGGTCAAAGCAACGTTGAGATTGATTCAAATACGACGATCTTATGAAGAAGTTCACTCTTTTCAAGAGCCGTGTCGAGACGTAAGAGGTCAATCATATCAATCGGAGGAACCATGGGGAAATCCGGCATACCATCCGAACAACAGAATCATCCGAATCGTCAGATGCCAACTCCAATAACTTCCAACAACCTCCAAAGAAGTCACCGTGCGTAATGGTATGATTCAAGAGTCAAGAAGCGTGGTTTAGAGGAGTTGATGCAGCAGTTGGTTGTGAGCAACCAACAAATGACGACAAATCGAATCGATGGACGCATGCCAGAACTCGCTCATCAATAGCACTACCGTAAAGTTGCACATCCGAATCCACCATGACAGCCATGGGCAAACACTTGAAGATACTGGAGAATCAGATCAGTCAGATGGCCGCACAGCAGAATGCACAGCCAAAGACGGGCCAATTTCCGAGTAATACGGAAGTGAACCCTAAGAATCAGTGCTTTGCTATCCAGTTGAGAAGTGGAAAAGCATATCAGAATGACACGGGATGAAAAGACGAAAACGGCGGAGAAAATGAGCACCTCGCGATCGAGCTCACGACCGCGAGCCCGACCGCGAGAGACCACGCAAAGATGCAGGGGGACAAGCCCGCGCCCACGTGTCCGGACGCGAAGAAGAGAGCCGAAGTGGCGCAGGTACCTAGCGACCACCCTCGCGATCGCGAGGAAGGCCGCGAGGGACGTAATGTTCCGAATTTTCCGACGTATACACCTCCGATTCCGTTTCCGAGTCGTTTGGCCAAGCCCAAGTAGGATGATAGACTGACTCGATTTTGGAGATGTTCGAGAAGGTGAACATTAATATTCCTTTGCTTGATGCACTCAAAGATGTGCCGGATACATGAAATTTCTCAAGGACGACGTTACTAATAAGAAGAAGTTAAAGAAATTCGAGACGGTCAACTGTCTCAAGAGTGTAGTGTTGTCCGCAAAAGAAAGAACCATCAAGAAGAAAGATCCGCAGCTTCGACACTGTGTCATTGAGGGCATACCTTCTCCAAAGTGTTGTGTGATTTGGGGCAAGCATCAATTTGATGCCGTTGTCCATATTTAATAAATTGAGATCGAGAATGAAGCCTACTACTATTACTCTCCAAATGGCGGACACATCCGTCACAAGGCCAAAAGGGAT
The DNA here is from genome assembly GCA_036937905.1 of Salvia rosmarinus. Lineage (NCBI taxonomy): Eukaryota > Viridiplantae > Streptophyta > Magnoliopsida > Lamiales > Lamiaceae > Salvia > Salvia rosmarinus. The sequence continues at coordinate 106,877,117 of CM072816.1, read as the reverse complement.
AGTGGAACATGTGTCGATCAAAGTCCAAGGATTCATCTTCCCAATGGACTTCGTAGTACTCGATATGCCGAGAGGATGGGAACACGCCTCATTCTAGGGAGACCATTCTTAGCCACGTGCGTGGCTCGATCGACGCGGAGGGTGATCTCACCTTCGTGTGAACAAAGATGAGTTAACGATCACGATTTATGATGCCATCACGAGAGAGGAAGACTCAAAGATATGAAGAGTGCTATTCGATCACCACTACCACACCACCCATTCTTGAGCTCGAATTTCAATAGACCATCGACGAGCACGCCGCAAGGAAGAAGTGGACTCGGTATAAAAATCGAGTGATTCGCTCAAGCTCAACTGAAGCCATTCTTATGCCAATTGGTGGGCTGTTGTAAATGCTAAGTACAAGGGCAAATCAAGTTCGAAAGTCACGGTTGTCAAATCGCTCGATTGATGAGAGGTCTTGTCGAGCTAGCGACGGAAAATCTAAGACCGGTCGGGAGGTAACCCAACGTGTTTTCTCGCTTTTTTATTTTCGCTTTGTTTTTCTTGTTTGTCGTTGTTTTGTCGTGTCGTGTCGTGTTTCGTCGGTTTCGAGCCCCGAGGTATAATTGCTTTTTATGATTAAAAAAAGCAAAAGCACACCTCACTACCACCCTCACGCCCATGGCGTGGGCCGAATAGCCATTATGTCGAGAAATGAATTTTCAGCGCACGGGCGCACCTCGCGACCGAGCTCGCGACCGCGAGCCCGGCCCCGAGGAATGCCCCGACCTACGCCTGGACGCGACCCACGTTTTTGACCCTTTTTAACCCCTTTTCCCCCATTTTACACGCACACACACATTTTCAGTAGCAAAATACTCTCTCTCAAGCACCTTACACCTAAGTTCTTCATTTTGATTGCAATTTTCACCACTAATCCGCTCAAGGTACGCTACATTTACTTAATTCCTCTTGAATTTACGTTTTTTAGCATGATTTGGAGGATTTTTTACCATTATATCTCCTTGTGGTGGGTTTTTGATTTTTTGAGGAATTATGGCTCATATTGCTAAATTACTTGGTGTTTTGAGCATGATTGTTACAATGTTAGGGCTATTGATGTTTATAGATGTGTATTGATGCTTATTATTTGTCAATTTTGCCTACATTGTTGATTTGGGATGAAAATGTTCAAAAACCTATTTTGTCATTGTCGTAGCGTCGCTTCAGCAACAGCAGGTCTTGCAAGCACGAAGTTTTGAATTAGCGATCATGAGCGTGTCTCATGCCAAGGTTATGAGCTGGCGTTCTCGCGTGCGGATACCCCAAGCACCGAGTGGTACCTCGCGACCTCCCTCGCGACCGCGAGGCAGCCTAGAATGCCATTTTTTGTGTATTTTTGTGCGTGTGTGGGATTCCTCCCCCTTATTTCGCTTTTTTGACCATATGTTAGTATAGGGGGCGGTATTTTGCTCAATTCAAGTTTGGGGAGGTCTATATTTTGCTATGGGTTGTCGCTTGCTTTTATATGCCTCTTTAATAAGTACATGAACTAACTTTGCTTTTATCTTTAGTACAATATGTCACACCACTCCGCCATAAGCGAAAGGGTAAGGAGGTTGCTTCTCATCCCGGACGAGCCACATGACGAGTTCCACCCTCCACTGTTGCTGGTGCGCCGCCTCCCTCATCACGGGAAAGGTGGAGGAAACTGGTGCAGCTAAAGCACCGACATTCCCGGTTTATGTGCATTGAGACCGCCAAAGCTATGGGGATAGCCAATGATGTCTCACGGTCATGAGAGGGCTTGGATCAGATTCGATTATAGGTAACTAATCATCTATCATACCGACCTCACGGAATTCTCGTCGACCTTATATGTTCATAAGACGCATGGATCATCGGATTACATAACGCTCCGGCTTGATAACGAGCCCATACAGCTCTCGGTGGACGAGTTGAACTCCATCCTGAGGCCATCCCGAGGGTAGATACATCGGGACTTAGAGCATTCGCCTCGGGATCTGCGGCCATTGATCACGACACATCCTTGAGCAGAGCCCATATTATGATGCCTCGTGGCTAAGGCGAGCTCCATTCGAACCGACAGTCCGCTACTTCCACCGCCACTCACGCTCACCATACATGGCCGTCAATGCCAAGACTGTTCTATCTCGTGACATGAGTCTCTTGATTGTTGCGACGATGAGATGCGAAAGCACACGGGATGTTCCTAGCCCAAAGACTTCCGGATGTAAGCCGAGGTATCGAGGAATGCTCGGATATGCATAGGGGGATTTATTACCCCTATTGTTGATTTTTTCGGTATCACGATTCGAGAGGAGCCCATCTCTCAAGATATTTTCCTGGACAAAAAATATCTATATGTCCAGACGTTCTTGAAGAGGCACCGAGACCACTACCTCTGGATGTTATATGACAAGCATGGCCAGTCGATAGTCCGCCTTCCCAACCCCGAGCTCACCAGCATAAGCAGAGTTGGCGCACCGGAGCATAATTGGAGCCTGAGCTCCGACCAGCACTATGCATGGACTCAGCGCTTAAATGCACAAGGCGAGGTTAAGGAAGAGTAGCCGGGAGAGGAGGACGAGCAGCAGGAGGCACCCGAGGTCGGTGACGCGATGCCACCAAGGCATGCTCGGGGATATTCCGAGATTTATGAGCGACTAGATCGCATAGACGGTCGTCTAGACCGCATGGATGAGAATATGACCTCCATGATGACATAACAGCAGACCCTTCTGGCCCAGCAGCAAGCGCATCAAGAGCAACAACGTCAGATGATGCAGCAATGGAACCAATGGAGAGGTTTCTACCCGCTGCCAGAGTAGAGTGGCACATGAGGTAAGGTCTCTCCCAATCACTCTCTTCTGAAACCTTATTGCCTCCATTTCACACTGTTTACAATAAGTTTGGGGGGAGTGGACGAGTTTGGTTGGTTGAGAGTCCTTGTTTATGTTTTTGCTTTGTTTTGTTAAGTTATTATATGTTGGGGCTTTTGTCGTGTCTTTTGTGTTTTTGTCGTGTCGGTCGATCAACGAGTTGAAGTGAAATGTGTTAATCCATGTAGCCAATGATGATAGAAATTTTCATTAAATATGTGATAGTGCACATGATATGTTAGAAAATGACGCATGGATAACTTGAGATTGCTTAGCTTTTTATTTTTAACCATTTGCTAAAACCGTGAGACTTGAGCTTCATTGTATACACATCTTGTTACAGTTTCTTTTATTTGTGTGATATCGTGCATGTAATTATCTTCTAGAACTTGCCGTTTTTCTGTGTCGAGGCTGCAATATGTGTTTTGAATATGGAAATGATAAAAGGCCATCTTTGTTAAACCACATATTTACCCAAACACTAGCCCAATGATATATACCATTTGTCGCCTTCTTTGAGCCTTTATTAGACCTTATTCTTTTGTTAACCGGATGATAGGAGGTGAGGATGGATATAGGAATCAAATGGGAGAAGAATTTGTTTTGATATGCAAAGTGGGGATAAAAGATAAAGTATGGTACCCGTGTGAAAAAGAATAGACCCTATAAGCTCTATTACAAAGCCAAGAAAAGAAAAATTTTGTGAATAGTATGAGCATAAAGGAAGTCAATTATCATAGTATATGGTACCTTGAGTGAATAAATGTCGAAATAGCATGTTGAAAGGAAAAGGAAATGGACAAAGTCCATATGAGCCGATTATGTAGATGGAAGTACTTGGAATATATTTGAGTCACTTAGCCATATATTATCCTACCTTAACCAATGTGCCTACAATACAACCTATGAAAAGTCCTTTTGATCCTAATTTGAATGCATTTGACGTGGTAGAGATATTAGAGAAATGGCAAGCCTATGGTTAGATTTTGCATTGCATTGATTTTGAGCATACACGCCCTTATTTCTTTATGAGTCGAGTGTACTCTATATATTACGCACATGCCATTGTGAGGTTGAATTGAATGAGATTTTTGCTTTCAATGGTTGTACATTGTCGATTTGACTAATGTCGCCGTGTTCTCTAATGTTTTGAGCTTTGAGATATTTCGAGGCTTTATTGGTTAATCACCTTTCGACGCCGCTGATCCTGCTTTTGTCTCTCTTCTTTTGGTCTTGTTTTTGTTTGAGGACAAACAATGATTTAAGTTTGGGGGTTGATAAACGCATTTTACACGCTTATTGTTGATTTCTAAAGATGATATTAGATCGATAATGCGCTTATGTCTTCGATCTCAATGCTTTTACATATTTTTGGAAGACACCGACCTCGCTCTCATTCTTCCATCTCGAATTGTACTACGGCTGAGTTTGCTCATAGGTCGGCCTCGGCTCATAAGGCTGCCGAGGCGGAAAGCCTTGCATAGCGTAGGCCTCTACTCCGCCTTCATAGACGGGTGCTCTCATATTGGGACAAACATCAGTTGTATGTCCCATCTCCATGCAAATTCCATAAGCCTGCATAGAGAAATCCTGAGCGAAGCGACGAACTCCTGAGGAGGTGCAGCGAACTCCTGGGACGGTGAAGGGAACTCAGCCTGCTTCATCTTCATTTCGCTCATTTCTCTCATAAGTCGCGCCATATGCGCGTTAATTCGATCCGCCTTCACGGAATCGATGTAAGACCGCGCGCACTAGATGCCTTCTCGGAGGAGTTGCTCGCCATGACATCAAAGATCTCATCTAGAGCCTCGGCCGTGATATGAGCTATGTTGCCCCCCGCCGCATCGCCGCCTTTTCCCCGATCGGATTTTAGGATCCCGCCATAAAAGAATCGACACAAGAGAACCAACGGAAGAAGTGATGTGGGCATCGCCTCAGTAGTTTTCAATATTTCTCTTGCGGCCATGAAACGACTCATCCGCCTCGCCGAACGCTCAAGATCTTTGGTCTTCGCTGCGGATAGAACCTCAACATGAACCGCCCACCACAAGTTGTTCCAATTTGCCAAAGAGTCGGCAGAGCTCATAAGCCAAGACTGGCTTTATCTTTCGTAGCATAGGAGAACAACAAGATCTTCAACTGCTCCTCATTCGCACCAAACAGAGGAACGATTGCACCACTTGATTGTACTCTCGATGAAGCTTAAGGCATCCTCATTCGCCATGCCATGAAAAGTAGGAATGAGATTGAAATGGTTTCGCTCAACTCATACCCCAAAGGTTGCGGGCACAACACGATAGGTTTGTAGTCTCCCTATCTTTGGTGAAGAATCCCCATCAGCGAGGGGCGCTGTCGCCATGATTGTTGTTTACATTGTCATGGTTATTGTTTTGTCGGTCACCCACGGTTCTCGGAGGGGTTTCTTCAAACAAGAAATTCTCGACGGTAGTGAATCCTCCTTGACATCCCACAAAAGACCCCCTCCTTCAAGAGTGAGAGAACTATCCTCACAGAAGCTATCACAATCGAAGTGATCAAACTCCGCCACACTAGACAGTCGCGGTTTCCTTGGCTTGCGAGTATCCTTCAACGGTAATGCCAATCTAGGAGTTAGATTTCGGCGTTTCAGCATACACAACACTCAACAAACGAGATCAAACGCAACTGTGGTACAAAATAAGAAAGGAAGGAGAAGAATAAAAACGAAAAACATGCAACATTAATAAAACGCCTAAAGTTTTCCCCGGCAACGGCGCTAAAATTTGTTGGACTAAATAAGATCACTAATAAAGTCTCTCGCAATCTAACGAGGTCGTCCTAGCGAGCAAGCTAATCCGAGTCGTCTCTCAAGGAAAACTTAACAGGGCGTTACTAAGTTACCACACGAAAGCAATTAAATTCCTAAACATTCTAATCACAAAGAGTTGTTTGATCGTCACTTAAAAACTGTAGATTACCTAGGCGAGGAATTATTAAGAAAAGAAAGACGAAGTAACTAGGCGGAAATTGACAAAGCAAATAAATTATCTAGACAAGAATTAAACCCTAGATTGAAGAACACAGAATCAACATGATGAACCCTATACATAATTCGAAGAGAATAAAGACAAGACAAGAATAATTAAATCAATACCAATATTAATCAACACCAAAACGTAAAAATCATAATCAAAGAAATACAAGAAAATCGAAGAAAGCGATAAAGAAATCTTACGAATAAGAACGAATGATGGAATTGAATATTAAATTGTTCAGGAGTAAAAATCCAACAATGATAAATCTTACAATTAATAATATTCAATCCAAAGAGCAAAGAAAAATACTTGGAAAACTTGAAGGAAGAAATTCGTCTGAGTGGAGGCGCACAAATGAAGAAATAAAACTGAAAGAATGAATAATAGGTAGGGTTTCAGAGTTTTAAAACGTATATATAGCGCCCGAAAAATCACGCGCAGCGCCGGACGCGATCCCAGCGCCGGACGTGCGGGCTCCAAAAACAACGCAAAACGCGGCTCGCCCAGCGCCGGATGCACGCAAGCGCCGGACTCGCCAGCTCTCGGAACGGGGTGCCAACGCCGGACGCAGGCGGTCTCGGGACGGATTCAACTTGGGACGCCCAGCGCCGGACGCGGACGGTCTCTGGACAGATCCAACTTGGGGCGCCACGGACGCAAGCGGCGCCAGGAATCTCGCCAATGCGCTACGCCAACGCCGCTTATGCACACGCAATTTGATTTCAACAAAAGATATTCAAAGATAAACAAATAGGAATCAAATCGTCTAAAACAAACAAGGAAAAACATAACAAAAACATACAAAACAACTTCTACACGGCATGAAATGTGTAATCCACTTGATAATGATGCCTTAGAGATTAAAATAAGTTCACTCAAAAATCCTATTCTAATTTTACATTATAATTTATACTAGCCCAGATGTGATTAAAATACTAACGTCTTGAATCTATCATCTAAAAATAACAAAAGAAATACATTTATTTATTAAAAAAAGTGGGATCCCAATGACCATATGGGCCCTTAGTCATTGGCTGCTGTGACCTCCAAAAGTCACCAATTTGTTCATATTTCCTTTTGAGCCAGTCCAAACTAAAATAATTTGGTCACATCATAATTCTAATTTCAATATTTTTGCATTTTGGTGAATTCAAAGGGCATCAAACATTTCTCCGCAGTGCAACGGCCTTAACCCCAACATATACATTTCCTTGTTCTTTTTACATATTTTTAATGTAAGTTTAATATTTATTAATTTTGATATAATATGTGATCAACATGTTCCCACCGGAATACGGTGCTGACATTTTTATTTTATTTGCTAAAATAAATTGCTTAAAACGCTAAACGACGAAGCCTCCTTTTGTCGACTTCTATTTCTTCTCCGTTCAGGCTTTATTTGTGGCCAGAATTAATCTTTTTTCCTCCTAAATGATCTATATGCTATGGATAATTGTGTGCTCCACTTTTCTTTTGGCGGAAATTAATCGATTCCCGAATCTCAATATGAAATATCGAGTGTATATATATATATATATATATATATATAAAACGTCGAATTATAATAAAAATCTATTTTTTTGATAAATATCTAAAAATAATGCAATTTACATATAAAGTTAATGTATTTATGTATAAAACTAACGCACATTTGAGTTCTGATAAAAGACAATACTATTCATCAATATTTCAGAATGCAAAGAACTTTATACATAAAGTGCATTAACTTTCAGATGAAAGATATTTATTTTTACTTAAAATATATTTTATTTGAACTCTTCGAGATATATATATATATATATATATATATATAGGTGTGGATTATGTTGGATTTATATATTAATAGTAGTTTGTTAAATTTGTATAAAATAATTTCTATTACTATTATTTGAATTTTCTATATGAATTATTTATAATTGTATATGTTCTTCTTTATCTCATATAAAAGTTAGGTCGAAACCCAGAAGATCATGAGTTTCATGATTTGTTAAGCTAGTTGATATATAAACTTCTATCATAACTAAGATAACTTAAAGATGAATTGTTAGTATAAGCTACAATATAGATAAGAAGTAGTTTGAATTGATTGTTTGTCTATGCTAGTATGTCTTGACGTACTGATAGATCACAATGAGACGAGTTCTTCTATCTGACATTCGTGAAAAATTTAGGTCTCGGTAACTTAACATTGATCTAAACTTTGATAAAATTTCAGATGAATATGAGTTGTTTACGGTCACTTTGACTTGTTATGGATGATGATTACATGAGATAATCCAATATTTCCTACATATTGGGTGGTGTCAATGCTTGTTTGTCATGTTGGTTATCTGTATCAAATAACCATATGCGTTTAGGATGGTGACGTCCCCTTAAGGAGCTCAAAATATTTATCGTGTTAATCATTGTAGATTGAGTTAGCTGAGGTACGATAATAAGGTTGAGTGATACTCTCTCCATCCCATTTAAAGTGTCACGTTTCTTTTGGGTACGGGTATTTAGGAGAAATATATAGAATAATTAAAGTGCTAAAAAGTGGGTAGGACCCACCTTTTGAAGGGATAATTATTTTCTAAAATGGAATGTGATATTTATAATGGGACAACCCAAAAAGGAAAGTGAGACATTTTAAATAACATAAATGGAGTACCACTTATGGAATTAATTAATTGATTAATTATTTTAAGCAATTAGAGTGGTATAAATAATTAATGGATGTTCGATATCTTAAATACAGCGATTCGATAAGTCTAAGTATAAGTCCGACTCAATTTTGATAATAAAGGGGTAAGTCAATATTTATTCTCTAGTGGATGAATAAATGTTTGTGAATTAATTTATGTTATGGGCTGAACATAAGATAACTAATTCATTTTAGACCCATTTTATTTCTTATATTTGATCCATAGACTGACCTAATAAGGCATACTTGCCATGCAATTTTGGCTTCCTATAGAGAGTTCCACAAGGACTAGACTTTGTTAATTGTATTATTAATTTTATTCATCTTCTAGTCCAGATATAGTTATCTGAAATCAAAAGATATCAAGGGATAATTATTGTATTTATTAGATGTGACAAAATCCTGATCTAATGAGGATTCTAAAGAACACTATATACAGGGTATGAGAAAATCAATAGGATATCAATCTAGGACTGGTTTTCGAAAATCAGAGGAGGACGAGAAAATTTGGTGTTCTTGATAGATTGCTCCAACTTAGCATTGAAGTTCAAGCAAATGAGATACAGTTCAAAATATCAAAGCTAGAGTCTGTCATTGATTTACTCTAGCAGAAATTCTCAGGCAAATACGAGAAAATCTCTATGTGCTGCAATTAATTATATAGGAGCATGCTATGGATATAATCAATGTATGATGAATTAAACATCCAAAATAGATTCTTAGGAAACAAAAAATCGTATTTTTTTAGATCAAATAAAAACTACATCTTTAGATAAAGTTTATGCACATAATGTATGAAGTTGTTGCACAACTATTTCTCTTTAAAATTGATATCTTGTACACCAACTTTATATGTATTATGCAGAGTTCTAAAAAAGATGTAGAACTCACAATAACCAACCCTCTCTCTCTCTCACACACACACACACACACACACATATATATAGGGTGGTTATGGTGAGAATGATATTAAGTGTAAAAAATAGGAACAAATCATATTCATTGATTAACATGTAATTAACGCTTTAGATTTGGTGTAGCATTTCAAACATGATCCATGATATCAGCAGTGCTATATTCAGCACCCATCGCAGAAGGGTAAAAAATGCAATCAATTTTTTTGCTCTCTCTTACTTAGTTAGCACCTACATAATTAGTGGTGAATTATCTTTTCACAATCTAACTTCATATTTGCAATCTTTCATCTTCCTGAAAATAAGGGATTTCGATTGCATTCAACAAGTTTTCAATATTGCACAATAGATTATCAATTTCTTCCTCAATAATTTTTCTATTGCACAAGCCAGGTTTTGATTTTTAATCACCTAAAGAACTTTTTTATAGCACATATTTATACGTTATGTAGCACGAGTTAACAATTTGTTTGCATACTTTCATTGTTATGAAACTAATATCAGATAAACACTATCTTAATATAGCACATGTTCTTTAATGTATAACATATTGTTAAAATATATATAACACATTTTGGGGTTCATTTATGAATGTTAATATGTTTATTTATAGTTGTTGCATAAACACTATAATGTACTCCCTCTGTCCCATTATGTTGGCTCATTTTTCTTTTTGGGTTGTCCCGCTATTGTTGGTCTTTTCCAAAAAATGAAATAATTTTACACTAAAAAGTACCTCGAATTTTGTGACACACACTACTTTACACAGAAAACACAACTCTTCTTAATCTACATGTAAAAAGAAATGAGCCAATAATACCGGGACGTGGAGAATGTAACATATGTTTAATAGAGCGTTGCACCATGTTTACTGTATAGTTATTACTGTTTTTGCATGAAACTGAATAAGGTATACCATATGTCAAAGAGAACAGTGCATCATCTTTAATCATATGAATATTGTCTATTTCTGATGTATGATTTCGTAAATTAATTATGTAGCATATTTAATGTATAGCATATAGTTAAAATATATATAGCACATTTTTTATTCATTTATGAATGTTAACCTACTGAAATCAATAAAATAAAAGACTAAATTCAGAATACTATCATACATTATTTTATGTGCGACAATAAAATATAATACGTGCTACAATAAATATAAACGAATGCACATAAAGTTCACGTAAAATATATAAATGAAAAAACAAAGTAGATTATATTGTGTGAAGTAGAATATATATTTTAAATATAAAAAGATAAATAAATATTTGAAAGAATAAAAATCTATCTAAGATAGACATATACATAAAAAAAAATGCAATCCCAAAAAACAGGGTAAGTATCGATTTACTTAAAACACAAATTTACTAATATGTCCTCTTAATTAATTCTGAGAATTAAAACCTAATATTTTTAGTATTAATGTTAGCACATAGATTTTTAAATTGGACCATCAATTTAGAATGATAAATGGTTAGGATTCATTCCTATATCATACGTCAAAAGTTGAATTGGATTTTAATAAAACAAATTAAAAAATAGTTGACACTAAAACGATATCATTTTATTGTAATTATCATTTTGTTTTGATCGAGACATAATTATAAAAATGTTAGTAGTTGATAAATCTAGTGTGTGTGAGTTTGCGAAAACGATAAAGAACACAAGAGGTTTTTACGTGGTTCGATCAAGGTAAAGATCTACGTCCACGGAGGAATGATTCCTCAATACTTTCACTATATTTGATTACATTGAATGTATTTAAAACTCTAGTATTCGATAGTTGCTCACCCTTCTACCTTCAAACTAACCTCTATTTATACATGTTGTGGATCCTCAAGATTACTATGGATCACTGTCTCAGGTGATCCGATCTCGATGATAGCTCGATCCTGAATATCTCCTTCCATATCTTCTCTTAGATTTGATCTTGAATAGGGTTTAGATGTTGGGCCAACTGAACCGTAGGCCGGTTGTTAGTCGGGCCAGTTTGCTTGGGCTCGCTATCGGGCTTGAGCGGTTAGCCCCATATCCTATCATAGCCTCCCCCAATTATTCGAAAGTGACAACTAAGTCGAGGGAGGTGGAGGATGTATTTTGCCGAGGTTGGTTGTTGCTCGGCTAAGGTCATGGTCGAGGATTTTCTTGACTTTTGGATGACGAGGTGGAATCGTATTATCTTGTCCGAACTAGATTGGAAGATTTGCCGAGGTCCGAACTGAGTTGGATGATTTACCAAGGTCCGTACTCGTTGGATGGTTTGCCGAGGTCCGAACTGAGTTGGATGATTTACCGAGGTCCGTTCTCGTTGGACGGTTTGCCGAGGACCGAACTGACTTGAATGATTTGCCGAGGTCCGAACTGAGTTAAGGATGCCGAGGTGGGGTACCGTGCTGGATCTAGAGTGATGATTGCACGATTAGACTGGTACGTCTGAGCGTTTTAGGATATCACGTCATGTGTGCCAGCCGGTTAGTTGACGCCGAATCACGCAGCGCCTACCTCACGCCAAGTCATGGTTAACCACGGAAGTTGAATAGCAGCTTTTAGCGCCTATTATACTTTAAATAGGCGTAAAAAGGGAAACTGCTCATTTCTTCTTCATCCATTTTAGCTCGCAGAGATTTTCAAATCTTCTTTCGTAACTTCGCCGAAGTTGAAGCAAAATCCCGCTTTGAAAAAGTAAGTATGTCTTCCTCATCCTCTTCTCGCCTTCTCCTAGAGGTTTCGAATCTTTCCAATCATTCTCTTCCCGGTAGTGAGGTGGAGATTCGGATTATACTCGTTATACCCCGCCTGCAGGTGCAGGAACATAAGTGGCTGGGGTTCCGGTGATACCAGCCGTCTGGGATAGGTATAAGATCAGGGACGTTAGTTCGTGTTTGACCGCCACGGATATGTGCACGATAGCCTCGTAATTTCATATTCCGGCGGAGTCATGGTGGTGTTTGCCGCAATCCCGGGATAGAGCGATGGCTCTCCCGAGGATTTATGACCGATGCCTGAAAGCCGGCCTTAGTTTCCTTCGCTCCTATTTTTTGAGCATTCAAGAATATTACCAAATTCGATATGCCGGTTGACCTCGAACTCCATTAAGTCGGTGGTAGGGCTAGGCTTGCTCGCTATGGCATCGGTGAGAAGCTTTTCTTTTGAAGTTTTGATGTTTTTAGCATTAAGAGTATAGGAGGTGTGTACTACTTGTCACCCGACAAGCGCTTAAAGTGCGCGCCTCGGCGTGTCCCATCGACAAACGAAGTTCTTCTTTTACGAAATGAGGGCAACCAAGGTATGAGTGGGGCATAGGTAAGATGAGGGATGTGAAGTGCAAAGCCCTAGGTGCTATAGAGGATGAACTAAACATGTTGGGTGAAATATCCTGCAGTAACTTTACTGAGGACGACCTGGTTGATGCCGGGCTGAGCACTTATAGATTGGAAGCTTCGGGATCTGGGTCCCCTTTTTCTTTATCTCTTATATTTCTGATGTCTTTGTGCTAATCAACTCCTCTTCTTATTGTGTAGTGAAGCTCGATGCCCGTAAGAAGGCGAAGGTGGTGGCTTCGTCGCCACCAGCACAGTCGCCGAGCCCGAGGCCGCCGACGACAAGCAGCGAGGTCACGAATGAAAGGGCCGGTGGTGGCCGACCTCAGTCAGTTGGTGACGAAGACCACGGCACCTCAGCCGAGGTCAGGTCCGACCCCGACGGGAGATACCCGTACTCGGATCACGTACGAGGTGCCGATTCCAAGCTCCCCTATATCATTTTCGCAGGTATAGGTTTATTTCCTATTCGATGTTATCTCCTTTTGCGATGTGTTTCTAACGGTATGATTTTCAGGATGCGACTTCGGCGGGATCTGCATCGGATCGCTGGACTCATTATCGGCGCCTCGATATGACTTGTGGAGAGGAGAGGGGTCACGAGGCCGCGAGGGCCGATGCTGAGGCCGGGAGGGCCATTGCTGAGGCCGCCCTGAAGGAGAAGACTCAGCCTCGGGTGGCCCAGCCGAGGTGAGGAAAGACGGGTGAGGCGGCGCGGCCGTGGCGCCGGCCGTGGGTGGCGGAGAAGAAGTTCGCCGAGAGAAGGGTGCTCACTGGCGGGGCAGGGCGATCTCGAGGGCCTTTGCCAAACAGAGCTCATTCAATCGAGACCTTCTCCGTCTTCATCTCGACCGTCACCGTGCTCAGACACAAAGTGGTGTCCAACCATCTAGAGGAGTTGGCGGCGAGATGCCCGACTTTGACAAGGTCGTGCATGGGTGGGTTGAGGTCGATCCCAGGTGCGCAGATGGACTACGCCGCATAATTGCCGAGGTGTGACGACCCGACTTCCCAGGAAGTACGGATCATATGGATCGCCACCGGTATAGTAAGGCAAATGGATATAAACACAACTAATCAATGCAATTAACCATTTAACTACTCAATAACGATAGACTAAAAAGGGATAAACTGTTTATACCAACTCGAGTCACGTATGACTCGTCAAAGGTTCAAGGTTCAAAATAACCCAATCGTGGGCACACCAAGGAACGAGGTACGACCTCAAGTTCAATACGGTATGGAAGCAATCATAATTCGGGCATCAAAATAATATCGAGTTAGGCGGCAAATAAACGTGTGGACATGCATATGACGATGTATGCCCAAGGTTCTAGAAACCTTTTAATAAAGCATCAAAATAGCTGCTACTCGCACCACCGCACCCATCATCGATCCTTGCTCAACCCGCACATCAAAACGAATGCGGGGCTAAGTACAAAAGTACTCGGTGGACTCGTTGCGAAAACATTTTCTTTGTCAAAAGTTATTAATCGCCCACAATAGCGCATAAGGATTTTAGTTAAAAGACTCATGCCTATCAAACATTTTATCGCTTTCCAAAAGCATTGGTCGAACTATTTCATTCACGTTGTTTCCATATATGATCATTCATTCATTCATTCACAAGACTATGGAGGTGGCCACCTACACATAGTCGCCGTGATCGATCGAGGTAGCTAACCTTAACACACAACACACGTGTACACAATCCGAAAGTTAGTCCTTAACTAAGTCGGATCCGATCGTTACCCTTTTTTACGTTGGTGGACCAACACATTCACATACCACAATGATATACCAATCTCACTAGATAACAACAAAACATAAACATTTGGCGCTTAATAACATTTCATGTGATAATATTTCATAAAGCTTTGTAAAACATGCTTTGAGATATGCATAACATTTTCGTTTAAGAAAGCCCACCGCTAATCCAAGCTAGTGGTTCTAAATGAGCGGTGTGATGTTCTTCCTCGCCGACCACGCATTGCGATCAAACCCTTCATAAGAAAATAGCGTTTCTTAGATTCTTTCTATCGATCAAGGTTGTTTATAAACTACGACTTAAAGTTCCCAATTAGGGTTTCTTTATGATTATATGTGATCGTTTTAAGATAATTTCTATTATCTTACATTCTCAATTCCCAAGCTATATTACTTCATCGTTCATAGGTGAACTCCAATTATGAATCACATATTCCGAGTCTATCCTCGACTCTTAACCTTAGTTTTATTACAACGTTATTACGTTATAGGTTGTCGGTAATCAAATTATGATTGATAAATTAGGAAACTCTCAAGCCAACTAGACTTAGCAATTTTAGTTACGCCCCAGCGTGTTATGCTTGACATCGTCGATTAGCACGATAATTAAAAGAGGAGTATCGACTTATGATTCAAGTGAACACATGCTATCATATAAGTAAGTACTTAAGAATAAATGAAATGTTTCGGGAATATTAACTCGACTTTTGAGACATAAGGAATGACATCTTATATTCGAATCCTTGCTTACACATTACGATATTGTTTGTTCATCTTAACTCGTCGGAGATTACATATGCCGTATAATCGTTATTCGTTATCGGGTTGTTTTAACGCTCAACTAATATCGTATTGGGTTGTCGTTATTGAGTACTAACGTTGTAGCTCGGCTTTTGGTTTTTCTAACTTAGGAACTCGCATTCGAGTATCCTTTTATTAATAGAAAACCCTAATTTGTGTCTAACTTCGATTCTCGTTAATTCCTTCTTAAGTTATCGACATTGGTCGATTTCTTTTGGATTCTCGTACATATAGTATTATGTTGTTTACGTTTGGGGTTTTGGTTTGTCGGCACAATATAAACATAAACATTCAACACCAACCAATACCATACACAACATAAACTACACTAAAGCGTTAGAAAACCCTAATTTCTAACATAATACACAATCATTGTGTATGTGTGCATAAGTGTTCCACCATAATCACAACCATTCATTCTAAGCTTATAATTTCACTATCATAGCATCATTTAACATTAGAATTAAACTCATACTTAGCCACTTTGTTACGTTTTCGATAATTAACAACAATTAGCATATGTATCAAATAAATTCCAATAAAATCATGTTATACTCCTATCATACTATAGAATTTAATTATCAACCCAATATCATCATATAAAATTTTAAACCATAGGTTAAAATTGCTCAAAGTTTTCGGTAATCACAATTTAGTGGGCTTTGGTGTTCAATAAATTCCACAAAAATTATATCATGCTCATACCATATACTAAACATGAAATATCACTTCATATCATGCATTAAAATTTTAAACCCATGCCTCCTACCCTTAAATCATTTCGGTAATTCCATATATATATATATACATATTCAATAAATTCCAATCTTGCACAATATGGTTATATATGTAATAACATGTAATATTAACATCAAACATTAACCAATATTCATAATATCACACATCCTATTATTTTCAACAACAAAATCAAATAAATCACTATATATATATATAATATAGCTCACGGTTCTTTTCTCAAAATAGAGAGGTGTTTGAATAAATTAAGGTTAATATATGATGTTCATATCATACCCTAAACACCATATCTCAACTATTTTCAACAACCAAAATCAAACAATACTCTAAAAGTATATATATATATATATAATCGGTCTAAATAAAATAAAATAGAGATGTGTTTGAAAATCTTAAGATTTATATATGATGTTCACATCATATATTAAACACCATATCTCAACTATTTTGAAAAAAAAATCAAACCATGGCTTAAAATTGCCATGGAGCTCACGGTTTTACAAAAAAATTCAAACGATTCTGAAAAATTATGATATTTATACTACATGCTTATAATACATTAGCAAGCAACAATATCAAATAATATTCACAAAATCATGCTTTAGCATATATAAAAGAATTAAAGCATAAATTGAAAAAAAAAACAAACATGCTCCAAAATTTATGAAATTTTTACAGTAGTCTTATAATATTATTCTAAGAATTTTTCATTCATGGCTTGAGAGCATTTGATGGCTCCAAAGTCACGAAAGAAAATGAAGAGCAAACTAGGGTTTTTAAACCAAAAAAATTCAAACAAAAATTCTACTCCATTAGGATGGAAGAGGATGATGAATAATACCTTCCTATGGTCTTAGAAATATTATTTGAGTGTTGGAAGGGTTTGAGAAGGAGGATTAAAGGCTCCAAAGTGTGAAGAACAATGGAGAATTTGAAAATGAGAGAATTTTGGTTCCCAAGTGAGAGGCTGTAATGGCACGAAAATGTTGTTGTGTTACAGCCTAATGGGCTGTCCTTAGCTCATTTGGGGTGGTCTTGGTGGTAGTTGGGAGGTGGATTGGTCAAATTACCCGTTTTGACATGTTAATACCGACTTTAAGTTTTAACGCGCTTTCGATTGATTTCTCGGAACCTTAAGGTTTTATTTTATTAAATAACCTTTAAAAGGCTTATTTCAATTTTATAAAATTTCATGAAGTTCGGACGTCGTCCGATAAGTCAATTCCGAAGTTTTCGCGAAAAAAAATGTTCAACGATTAATTATGCTCATTCAAAATTCTATTGAACTCTTGAGCTTTCATAATTAATTTGAGTCTTATAAATCATATTTTATTGATTTAGACCCTTGGTTAGAGTTTGGGTAGATCGGATCAATTTAGGGTTTTTCCGTATTTTTCCGGTGCTCATTAAGTTCTTCGAGAATTTCTTTCAAAATTGATTCTTATAATTTCTAAATTCACAATAATGTATTCCTTCATGATTTTGAGTGTTATCAATAATTATCATGATTAGCACGGATGGAAGTCGATTCGGCTCGTAAATAGTGCTTTTAAGACCGCCAGGGCAAGTATGCGAAAATTCTCATTCTTCGCTTCTCACATGTTTTCGTGAGAGGATTCTAGAAATGAAACTTTTGTTAAGATTCATTCTAGATCTTTCATTCTATGTTCAGTTATTCAGAAACCCCAATCCAAGAGGATTAGTCACTAGTTTTTATTTCTCTAGTTTTCGATCTCCTAATCGATTCTAATTGTTTCGTTGGTTACCTTAAACATAATTAAGGTCAAAGAACCACAAATAAGTGATTTAAACATCACTAATAAAAGTTTTAAATTTTTCGGGTTATTTCACAAGGCGAGGTCCTTCCCTCTGCTGGAGACCTTGGCGGCCTCCACTTCTCTGCTGACGGCCGAGGTCGTCTCCCAATGCAAGAAGGATGAAGATGACGATCTTCAGAAACTCCTTGTCGCAGTGCGAATTGAAGCTGGGCCGAGCTCGAGGCTCTCTTCTGAAGGGCAAGCTAGCGGTGCCGAGGAGAGCCTGCAGGAAGGTTCTGATGAGCCCCGCCAAGAGGCTCAGGTCAGTTGACCAGTTGTAATAGGTTTGATCTGCCGGGATCATTAGGATCCCGAGCTTTGTACAAACTTCCACTTATAAATAAATACATCTTTTTGTTGAAATGAATGTGTTGTATTGTCTGTTTGGTTTGTGCTTTAGCAATCGTCCTCTCGATACATCGGGCTAGATCATGATCTTCTGACCAAATTGAAAGAGGTCAGGGGTGCCCTTGCCGAGAAGGATGAAGAGGTAACGTTCTGGAGAAGCCGTTCTGCCGAGCTGACTCAAACCTTGCATAGAATGGATAGTGGAGTGGCTGGGGTCAGAGTACGTCGCCGAATCAAAAGCGACGGTGTCAAAACGCGAGGTGGCCCATCTTCAGGCAGACAATGAAGCCTTAAAGCTCAAGATTATCGATCTCGAGGTCCAGAAGGTGGATGTTTCTGCCGATGGCCTTCAAGCGCGTTTGATACAATGCGAAGAGCAGCGCGAGCTTGCCCAAGAGAAGTTGGCGCGGATCTCTGAAGAGCATGCCGAGTATGAGGCGGTGATCCACCGATCTGGTGGTATTACCATATCCGAGGCCGATGACCGAGCTCAACTGCTGCTAGCCGAGGGCATGGTACTGAGGGATGAGGAGGGACCCAATAGCAAGAGGTTTAAAGACTGCCTCGAAGAGCTGGTCAAATGCCTCTAGTTTTATGAGGTCGTTAGCAAGTGACGCATGCCCGAGCCACGCCGTCAAGCTTCAACCGATGTGAGGATTGAAGAAGCAGAAGCGGGTGGCGGCTACCTGGACCACGTCGAGGTGGTCCGTATGATGGGTTCAGATGTGACAAGAACGTCATATCGTGGTCAGGCCCCATTGTCGGGAGCTCGGCGAGGAAGGATGTCAGGTCGGGGGCGAGGTCGTAGCTCTGGAAGGATGGCGAGGTCAAGAGACAGGAGTTCGGCCTCGGCCCCAAGAGTATCCACCTCAGGTCAGGGCACCTCTACGCCTGATCAAAGAGCATCGGGAGTAGGTCGTGACAACGCCGATCTCGTCGACTGGGTGGAAGGCACCGAGTTCATTCCAGGTATTCACCGTCGACCTAGAGATTTTATTTCGAACTGGTGTAGCTTTAGCGAGTCTTGGCGAGGTGCTGCTCGAAAACCCGAGTGATATGTATATACCTTAGAACTTAGTTTTTAGTCATAAATGTATTTAGACTTTGTATAGTCATAAATGTATTTAAACTTTGTACCGAAGTGTATATCTTTCCAATAAAGATGTATAAATTGTACGAGATCTGATTTGGACGTCGTTTGCACGTAGATGTTCAAATTAATGAGTAATCTATATGTGCTTGCACGTAGATGTTCAAATTAATGAGTAATCTGTATGTGCTTGCCTTGTTTGTCGAGAAATATCGATAGGGGTGGTCCTCTGGCGCGCGCTTAGTTTGAGTACCCTACTTTGTAGGTTTGTCATCCTCACAAGGGCGTCCCCTTTTGAAGGTATGTTGTGTTTCACCCGAGGTGAGAACGGATTTTCACATAGATATAAGATGGGACGAAGTAATCCACTCATAATAAAAAAAAAGATGTTTTATTGATAAGTAAATAACATCGTGCCTTAGGAAAAAATAGAAAGAGGGCTAACATAACGCCGACGTGAAATAAAAGCTATGTAAAGTACATCCTCAGGTGAGTAATATGCCAGGTTCGGGGGATAAGTGTACCGGATAGGTAAGCAAGCTTATAGGCCCCTTTGCCGAGGTCCTCGTGGATGCGGTATGGGCCTTCCCATGTTGGATCCAGTTTATTAAAGCGCTCGGCTTTACTAGCTTCATTGTTCCGTAGGACGAGGTCGCCCACGTGGAGTGTGGAGGCTTTCACCCTCTTGTTGTAGTACTTTGCTACTTGGCATTTGTACTTGGCTTCATTGATGAAAGCGAGTTCACGCCTTTCCTCTAGAGCATCGAGATTGGCTCGTAGGTTCTCCTCGTTGCCATGCTTGGCAAAGTTAAGAGTTCTTAGGCTCGGGGCACCGATCTCAGCTGGTATAACAGCCTCGGTACCATAGACTAGGCTGAAGGGTGTTTCACCGTGGGAAGTCCGAGGTGTCGTTCTGTATGACCAGAGGACTTGAGGGAGATTTTCAACCCAATCTCCTTTAGCTCGATCTAGCCTCTTTTTAGTCCTTCAGACGATCGCATGCGATTTGTCACTTCGGTCTGACCGTTCGCCTGTGGGTGTGTGACCGAGGTGAACTGTTGCTTAATCTGGAGCTCTTCACACCATTCTTTGAAATTTTTGTCGATGAACTGGGTGCCGTTGTCCGAGATCAAGACATGTGGTATGCCGAAGCGACAAACTATACTTTTCCAAACAAAGTTCTGAATCCTTTTGCTTGTGAGGTTTGAAAGAGGCTCAGCTTCGACCCATTTTGTGAAGTTGTCTATGGCTACAACCAAATACCAAAGTTGTCCCGGTGCTCGGTCGAAGGGACCAACGATGTCGAGAAAGATGTCAAGTGCTACTAAAACGCCAGATTGACGAGGTTAGTGATGGTCTAGCTAAAGACGTTAAAGTAAGCACTTGTTGGGAGGTAACCCAACGTTTTCTTTGTTTTGTTTTCGTGTTTTGTCGTTTCTTTCGCTTTTGTGTTGTTTTGTCGTCTTTTGTTTGTCTTTTCGTTTCGTGTATGTCGATCAACGAGTTAAGTGAAGTGTGTTAATCCATGTGCCAATGTGATAGAAAATTTTGTGAAATTTAAATGATAGTGCACATGATATGTTAGAAAATGACGATGAATGACGTGAGACGGCTTAGACTTGTTGTTTTTCACCATTTGCTTAACCCGTGAGACTTGAGCTTTATTGTATAAACATCTTGATCTGAGCTTTTAATTGTGTGATATCGTGCATGTGATTATCTTCTAGAACTTGCCGTGTTTCGTGTCGAGGCGCAATATGTGTTTCAATTTGGAAAGGATAAAAGGCCATCGTTGTTAACCACTTATCACCCAAACACTAACCCGATGATATATACCATTTGTCGCCTTCTTTGAGCCTTTATTAGACTTTTCTTTCGATTAACGGATGATAGGAGGTGAGGATGGATATGGGAATCAAAAGGGGTGAAATTTTGATGTAGTGATGATGAGAAAAGTTTCGTTTAGAAAAATATATCTGTGGTGAAGAATAGTACCTTGTTCGTGAAAGTTAAACCCTATAAGCTCTAGAAAAGAAAAGAAAAAGAAAAATGTTAAGTTCACTATGAGTGTTGAGCATAAAGGGTCTTTAAACAAAGTATAGGTACCTTATGAGGCATAGAACGTCAATTTAGCACGTTGGGAAAGAAAGAGAAAAATGGACAAAGTCCATATGTGTCGAAAAGTATAAATGGGGGTGCTTGGAATATTTTTGAGTCACTTAGCCATATATTATCCTACCTTAACCAATGTGCCTACATTACAACCTATGAAAAGTCCTCTCTGATCCTCATTTGAACACATTTGACGCGGTGGAGATGTTAGAGAAACGGCAAGCCTATGGTAAGATGTTGCATTGCATTGATCTTTGAGTGTATACACGTCCTTAATTTCTTTATGAGCTTGAGTGTATCCTATATATATTTTTTACACACATGCCTTTGTGAGGTTGAAATAAATGAGTTTTTGCCGTAAATTGTTGTTCGTGTTGAGTGGACTAACGCCGCCATGTGCACTAATGTTTTGAGCGTTGATATGTTTGGAGGCCTAGAATGGTTATCCTCTTTGCTACGCTCGTTGATCTTTCGTTTGTCTTTACATCGCATTTTTGTTTGAGGACAAACAATGCTTTAAGTTTGGGGGTTTGATAACGCGCATTTTACACGCTTATTGTTGATATTTAAAGATGATTTTAGATCGCTTAATGTGCGTTTATGTATCGATTCTTAATGTTTCATCTATTTCGAGAAGATGCTCTTGGGTGTTCCTTCGACGCTTTGTAGGTTTATATATTGATTATCAAGCAAGGAACGAAGCACGAGCAAAACGAGCAACCGACCTATTTCTAGCGACCATCCTAGCGGTCGCTAGGTAGGTCATGAGGCAAACCAATGAGCACCTGAGAGAGCCGCGCGCCGCGACCTGTGCCGCGAGCGAAGCCTAGCGCCGAGAACTCACCGGACGATTTCGCGACCGATTCATAATGGCTAGCGACCGCCAGCGTGTCATGAGGTTCAAAGCGGCGCAAGAAGGCGAGCGAAGCGAAGAAGCAGCCACGAGATTTACCTAGCGATCGCCCTAGCGATCGCGAGGACCGGTCGCGAGGCGCGTGACGAGGCGAAAATTGGGTTTCCACCCTTTTCTATAAATAGGCAAGCCATCCGCGCCTCCCGAGCCTCCAATCACGCCTGCACCTATTTTACTTGAGTTTTCCTCAATTTTTCCATTCTTTAGTCTTTAATCTTCGCTTAGTTTAATTCTAGTATTGTTTTACGTTATTCTAGTTTAGTTTATCGTTACGTTATCGATCGGAACGCTTTGTCCGATCGTTTTCCTTTGTTTTCCGCTCGCTTGCTTGGGATTGGATTCAAGACCAACCATTGTTCATCCGACGCTTCCCTACGGGTTTTATATATTTAATTTCGTTTTATGGTTAATTGTATTTCGCTTCGCTTATTATGTCCGCTAGTTTTCTATTCTAATCCTAGGGTTTGCATGATCCGATCCTATATGTTGTGATTCTCGCTATTGTTATTTACCTTCAGGCATTGATTTATGATTCTTGGTGCTTATTTATATGTATTGATTTCTAATCAATTTTGATGCATATCATAGTTGTCAGTTAATTACGTAACTGTTTTAATTGTCAATCGATCTTGAATACATGATACGAATAAGCCTTGAGTCGTAACTGAGATAGGACATTCGTAGGAAGCATAGTCTTAGTGATCCCTTTGGAGTTGCTTATTTTCCTCTAGAGACGTAACTGTAATAGGGAAAATTAGTAATCAACTGCCGCAATTGTCGTAACTGAAGTTGTTGGTTATATATGTGATCTTCCGTCTTGTCTGGATTAAAACGGTTAATAATAAGCAGGATAAACATCGTTGTGGGTAGGATTGGTGCATCCCTAGGGTTAGTCGTTCTTTATAGTCTTCTATCGTGTTTTTATTGCGTTATTTATATTTCTGTTTGGTTACCTTTGCTTTGGATTAAATTCCGAAGCCCTAAAACCTCTCACCCTTTATCTGTGCTTGAATAATGATGAATAATCGTTGAGCTAGCTTCTATGTTTTAAATGATACAATCTCGTGGATACGATAACTCGACTTACCTTCTATATACGCCTTTACGTGTGAAAAGGGGCGATCAAATTTTGGCGCCTGTTGGGATTGTTAAGATCACATAGGAATAATTTGACGATTTGGATTTATTAATTCAAGTTTATATATATATTATTTTATTTATTTTTGTTAGTGCTAATTTCTCTCTTCTCACGGGTGGTTTATGCGCATAAGATCTCGGGGACCTCCGAAGATTATTAGATCCCGAGATCGAAAGCTCTCAAAGGAGAAGAGGACGAGAGAAGAGACGAGTGCAATGGCACCGATCCATAAAATGGGGCATTCCTCCCGAGCAAGTTGCATGTTGGCCGACTTTGCGGAGATGCGTCGTCGGATAGCGAATATGGGAATCATTGTCCCTGCCGGAGGATGAACCTCGAACCACATGTATCGACATCCACGAGCAGTTCAAGGAGGCGGTTGGGGCCCGTGCGTAGATGCAAACAATTTTGAGCTCAAACCGCCCCGATCGGTATGGTCCAAGGAGAAGCGGTTTGGGGAGGAGTCACGGAAGACCGAATGCGCATCTCGAGGCGTTTCCGACATTTGTGACACCATCAAGCGAATGGGTGCCACACGACACAATCCGGATGCGCATGTTCGGTTTCTCGTTCTTGTGACCGGCGAAAGATTGGTTCAAGAGTTTGGACCGGTAGCATCGACATGGGGAAACTTTGTGAAGTTTCTTTCGAAATACTTTCCGCCGCGAAAAGCGTTGAAGATCATCGCCGAAATCTCTCATTTTGCCAAAACCACAACGAATCATTATTCGAGGCATGGGAGAGATTCAGAGGTCTATTAAGACGATGTCCACAACATGGGTTCTCGAGGAGCAACCAAATCACACAATTTTACGGTGGGTGACATGGCGGGCGACGGAGCATGGTAGATGCATCGGCGGGGGGCTGCTTATTGAACCGACCAGTCGACGAAGCAAGCCGTATTGTAGAAGAGATGGCTGCCAACAACTATCAATGGCCAACGGAGAGAACGCCATCGTTCAAAGCAGCTGCTGTTGAGAGTGATTCGAAATATGACGACCTCATGAAGAAGTTCACTCTTTTGAAAAGTCAGATTGAGACAGAAAACGTCAGCCACATCAATCAGAGGAGTCATTCGAATTTCCAACAACCTTCAGCAGGCTTCAATAGTCAGAATTCGATTCAAGAGCCGAGGAAGCCAAGTCTCGAAGATATGATGCAGCAGTTGGTTGTAAGCAACCAACAATTGGCAACGAATCAGAATTCGTTCATCAGCAACACCGGGCAGAAGATAAATCACTTGGAGTCGACTGTTACGGCCATGGGAAAACACATAAAGATGTTGGAAGCTCAAATCGGTCAAATTGCCGTACAAGTGAATGCACTACAAAAGACGGGCCAATTTCCGAGTGTCGGAGGTGAACCGAAGAGTCAATGCTTCGCCATTCGGACGAGTGGGCGAGCCTACCCGAGCCCTACCGAGAAAGAAGCAAGAAAACATTCGGCGAGAAACTTCGCGACCGAGCTCGCGACCGCGAGCCCGATCGCGAGCCATCATAATTTTGCCCACAGACACCGCATGACGAGCGAGCGCCGCAAGCCCGACCGCGAGCCATCCAAACATGCGGCGCTTGATTTGCTCGCGAGCGACCTAACGCCCGCAAGCTCGCACGCGAACAAGGAGATCAGCGCACAGCATATTCCTCGCGACCATCCCAGCGGTCGCGAGGTCGACCGCGAGGCACCCCCAGAGGCTAATCCTCGCACGTACATTCCTCCGGTCCCGTTTCCGAGTCGACTTGTCAAGTCGAAATATGACGAGGAATTTGCTCGTTTCAAAGAGGTATTTCAGAAAGTTGAGATAAATTTGCCTCTCTTTGAAGCGTTGCGAAACATGCCGGGCTATATGAAATTCTTAAAAGACGCGCTTGCAAGTAAGAAGAAACTTGGGAAATTTGAGAAAATTTCCCTATCCGAAGAGTGCAGTGCCGTCTTGCAAAAGAAGCTCCCTTTGAAGCAGAAGGATCCCGGCAGTTTCACGTTAGAGTGCGAGATCGCCGAGCAAAATTTTCCAAATGTGTTATGCGACTTGGGGGCGAGCATCAATCTGATGCCATTGAACGTTTTCAACCGGCTACACCTAGGAAAAATGAAGCCGAAGATTTCGCGATGATGGTGACCGTCATCACATATCAAAAGGTATCGTTGAAGATGTGTTGGTAAGAATTGGATTTTGTTTTCCTGGCGACTTTGTTATTCTTGATATTCCGATTCAAACAACAACCGCTAATCCTTGGTAGACCTTTTCTAGCAACTGGTCGTGCGTTGATTGATGTGCAGGAAGGAAACCTCACGTTTCGTGTTAACGATGAGGAGCTCAAAATTTCCATATACGACGCCATCAAGCAACCCGACGTTGGAAAGCCGGAAGATTGTTGCTCGATCATGACTACTGCTGCCATTCACGTCTCACGCTTAGAGGGTACCAAACCACTCGAGGAAGCTGCGAGAAGGAAGAAGTGGACTCGGCATGGAACTCCGAGTGTTTCATTCAAGTTTGGGGGGGGCCACTTCCATAGTCAGTGGTGGTCATCCGTAAATGCGAAGTTTAGAAGGTTCCACAAGTCGAGAAAGATGTCAAGTGCTACTAAAACGCCAGATTGACGAGGTTAGTGATGGTCTAGCTAAAGACGTTAAAGTAAGCACTTGTTGGGAGGTAACCCAACGTTTTTTTGTTTTGTTTTCGTGTTTTGTCGTTTCTTTCGCTTGTGTTGTTTTTGTCGCCTTTTGTTTGTCTTTTCGTTTTCGTGTATGTCGATCAACGAGTTAAGTGAAGTGTGTTAATCCATGTGGCCAATGACGATAGAAAATTTTTGTGAAATTTAAATGATAGTGCACATGATATGTTAGAAAATGACGCATGAATGACGTGAGATGGCTTAGACTTGTTGTTTTTCACCATTTGCTTAACCCGTGAGACTTGAGCTTTATTGTATAAACATCTTGATACAGTTTCTTTTAATTGTGTGATATCGTGCATGTGATTATCTTCTAGAACTTGCCGTGTTTCTGTGTCGAGACTGCAATATGTGTTTCGAATTTGGAAAGGATAAAAGGCCATCGTTGTTAACCACTTATCACCCAAACACTAACCCGATGATATATACCATTTGTCGCCTTCTTTGAGCCTTTATTAGACTTTTTCTTTCGATTAACCGGATGATAGGAGGTGAGGATGGATATGGGAATCAAAAGGGGTGAAATTTTGATGTAGTGATGATGAGAAAAGTTTCGTTTAGAAAAATATATCTGTGGTGAAGAATAGTACCTTGTTCGTGAAAGTTAAACCCTATAAGCTCTAGAAAAGAAAAGAAAAGAAAATGTTAAGTTCACTATGAGTGTTGAGCATAAAGGGTCTTTAAACAAAGTATAGGTACCTTATGAGGCATAGAACGTCAATTTAGCACGTTGGGAAAGAAAGAGAAAAATGGACAAAGTCCATATGTGTCGAAAAGTATAAATGGGGGTGCTTGGAATATTTTTGAGTCACTTAGCCATATATTATCCTACCTTAACCAATGTGCCTACATTACAACCTATGAAAAGTCCTCTCGATCCTCGTTTGAACACATTTGACGCGGTGGAGATGTTAGAAAACGGCAAGCCTATGGTAAGATGTTGCATTGCATTGATCTTTGAGTGTATACACGTCCTTAATTTCTTTATGAGCTTGAGTGTATCCTATATATATTTTTTACACACATGCCTTTGTGAGGGTTGAAATAAATGAGTTTTTGCCGTAAATTGTTGTTCGTGTTGAGTGGACTAACGTCGTCATGTGCACTAATGTTTTTGAGCGTTGATATGTTTCGGAGGCCTAGAATGGTTATCCTCTTTGCTACGCTCGTTGATCTTTCGTTTGTCTTTCTGTTCTGTTTTTGTTTGAGGACAAACAATGCTTTAAGTTTGGGGGGTTTGATAAACGCGCATTTTACACGTTTATTGTTGATATTTAAAGATGATTTTAGATCGTTTAATGTGCGTTTATGTATCGATTCTTAATGTTTCATCTATTTCGAGAAGATACTGCTCTTGGGTGTTCCTTTGACGTTTTGTAGGTTTATATATTGATTATCGAAGCAAGGAACGAAGCACGAGCAAAACGAGCAACCGATTTATTTCTAGCGACCATCCTAGCGGTCGCTAGGTAGGTCGCGAGGCAAACCAATGAGCACCCGAAGAGCCGCGTCACACTCGTGCCGCGAGCGAAGTTCAGCGTCGAGAACTCATCGGACGATTCTCGCGACCAGTTCATAATGGCTAGCGACCGCTAGCCAGGTCGCGAGGTTCAAAGCGAGCGCAAGAAGGCGAGCGCGAGCGAGAAGAACGCGCGCGAGACTTACCTAGCGATCGCCCTAGCGATCGCGAGGACCGGTCGCGAGGCGGCGCGACAGAGGCGAAAATTAGGGTTTCCACCCTTTTCTATAAATAGGGCAAGCCATCCGCGCCTCCTGAGCCTCCAATCACGCCCAGACCTATTTTACTTGAGTTTTTCCTCAATTTTTCCATTCTTTAGTCTTTAATCTTCGTTTAGTTTAATTCTAGTATTGTTTTTACGTTATTCTAGTTTAGTTTATCGTTACGTTATCGATCGGAACGTTTTGTCCGATCGTTTTCCTTTGTTTTCCGTTCGTTTGCTTGGGATTGGATTCAAGACCAACCATTGTTCATCCGACGCTTCCCTACGGGTTTTATATATTTAATTTCTGTTTTTATGGTTAATTCGTATTTCGTTTCGTTTATTATGTCTGGCTAGTTTTCTATTCTAATCCTAGGGTTTGCATGATCCGATCATATATGTTGTGATTCCTGCTATTGTTATTTACCTTCCAGGCATTGATTTATGATTCTTGGTGCTTATTTATATGTATTGATTTCTAATCAATTTTGATGCATATCATAGTTGTCGCTAATTACGTAATCGTTTTAATTGTCAATCGATCTTGAATACATGATACGAATGTTCTTGAGTCATAAGCGAGATAGGACATTCGTAGGAAGCATAGTCTTAGTGATCCTTTGGAGTTGCTTATTTTCCTCTAGAGACGAATCGTAATAGGGAAAATTAGTAATCAATCGCCGCAATTGTCGAATCGAAGTTGTTGGTTATATATGTGATCTTCCGTCTTATGCGGATTAAAACGGTTAATAATAAGCGGGATAAACATCGTTGTGGGTAGGATTGGTGCATCCCTAGGGTTAGTCGTTCTTTTAGTCTTCTATCGTGTTTTTATTGCGTTATTTATATTTCGCTTGGTTACCTTTGCTTTGGATTAAATTCAAGCCCTAAAACCTCTCACCCTTTATCTGTGCTTGAATAATGATGAATAATCGTTGAGCTAGCTTCTATGTTTTCGTGATACAATCTCTGTGGATACGATAACTCGACTTACCTTCTATATACGCCTTTTACGTGTGAAAAAGGGAGCGATCAGGACCGAGGAGTAAGATGCCTGCCCCGCTACCTGTTTTGCATGAGGCTCCGTCTACGTACATTTGCCAACAGCCGTGAGATAGGTTGAGGGCCGGTTCCTCCGTTGTTAGGGTGGAGGTCGAAGTGACCTCTCCGATAGGATTGACCTCGGTAAACATGGCTTCTACCAGAAATCGCCGAGCTTGCCCCTTTATGGCGGTCGGGGGTATATGATGTCATGCTCACGAGCCCCGGTGCCCATTTAGCGATACGTCCTGACGATTCAGGTTTCGACAAGACTTGCCTCAGGGGTAAGTCAGTTAGTACCTGGATGGAATGGGCTTGAAAATAAGGTCGAGACATCGCTTGGCGCTCACCGATTAACGCTATTTTTCAATTGGAGTATCTAATCTCCGGTCCTTTGAGAGCTCGACTGATGAAGTAAATAGGAAGTTATCGTCCGAGCTCATCTCGCACAAGTACCGCACTAATTGCTTCGTCCGATGCAGCGGTATAAGGAAAGGAGTTAAGCTCTCTTTGGGACGGACGGTGTGAGGCAGATCGGGCGTAGGTACCTTTAGTTGTGTAAAGGCGGTATGGTGCTCTTCCTCCCAGGCGAAGTCCGGGGCTCTCCTCAAGATTTTGAAAAAAGGAGTTGTTTTCGGACAGCCCGGGATAGGAACCTACTGAGGGCGGCTAAGCATCCGGTGAGTTTGTGGATTTCACGAATTGTTTTTGGCACTTGCATGTCAAGTATCGTCTTCACTTTGGTGGGATTAGCCTTTAACCCTTCTTGAGAAACCCAGCATCCCAAGAATTTCCCCGGTTTTACTACCATGAACGTGCACTTTTGAGGGTTGAGTTTGATGTTGACCGACCCGAGGACACGGAGAATAGTTACGAGATCCTCGGCACAACTTTCTATTTTTACTTTTGACCATGATGTCGCCGACGAGACCTCGATGATCTTTCCTATGTGGTCTTTGAATATTGCGCCCACCATTCGCTGGTAGGTAGCTCGACGTTTTCAACCCAAAGGCATTTTTCGGTATGCGAAGACACCAAGTCGATGATGAATCTGTTTTGGAGCATCTTCTTGCTCATCAAGACTTGGTGGTATCCCTTATATAGATCCAAGAACTGAATATCTCATGGCCCACCAATGCCTCCAATATCGGGGAGGGGATAACAGTCCTTTGGACAGTGTTTATTGAGATCAGTATAGTCGACACACATGCGCCACCCCCCTCCTGGCTTTCGAACTATGATGAGATTAGCCATCCAGGTTGGGTACTTGACCTCGAACAAGATCTTGGCTTCCTGGAGTTGGGTCACCTCGTCCCTTATCACCTTACTGCGCTCTGCCGCAAACACCCTCTTCTTTTGTCGAATTGGTTTGGTAGCCGGATCGATGTTGAGTCGATGAGTGATGAGCTCGGGTGACACCTCCTATCATGTCGAGTGGTGACCATGCGAACATGTCCCTGTATTCCCTCAGAAGTTGCATAACATCTTTGTCGAGCGTCGGTGGGACCACAGGTGCCGACCTTGACGACCTTGGAGGATCGTCGTCATATAATTGAAGGTCGCGGTCGATCATCCCGGGTGATAACCGAGGGTTACGTAATTGCTAGGCACGAGGTAAGGCCCCATCTGGGTTGAGATCCTCGGACATTCTTTCGCCGCTACTTGATCACCTCGATACTTAATACTCCCGCGGAGTGGGTATCATGATGATGAGTGGTAGACCGAGCAGACGGCCTTGGTGGCATAGAGCCGTCTCTTCCGATGATGATGTTATACGGAGGGAGCCTTGACAAGGAAGAATCGAATGGCTTTGGTGATCGACACAGGAGCACGCCCCTGATGGACCGGAAGGGTGATGATGCCTCACGGTTGTATCGCCTCCCGAGTGAAGCTCCGTAGTTTAGATGGTTACGGAAGAATGTGAATCCTCGACCTCAAGTTTGTCTAAGCAACTTTGGAAGATGATCTTGACGAGGCACCGATGTCGATGTAGACCCTGTGGACGCTTTTATTACCCACCACCGCTTGTATGGTAATAGCATCTTGATGGGCATGATCTTGGGTACCGTGTCGTTGTTGGAAAACACGACGCCTCATCGTCCAAAATTGCTTGTTTTTGGCTCCTCGGGGATCGGTCTCGAGCTTCATTTCGATGACGTCCTCGTCGCACCCACAGGAAGTCCGGTGATGTCATAGACTTGTTCCATTGCGTTGGGTGAGCCGTCGTCCTCGTCATCATCGGGGTGCGTCATCTTCGAGGTCTGCCCACAATTGTTACCACCTCCGTTCTTTCCTTTGCGCTTCTTGCTTCCCGACTCAGTTGTGGTACGGTCGAGGTATTTCTTAAGCACCCCTCTTTTAACGAGCTCGTCTATCTCCGAGCTCAGACTTCTGCAGTCGTCGGTATTGTGACCATACCCCTGGTGGTAGTCACAATACTTGTCCTTCGACTTTTTCTTGGATCCTCCTTTCATGGGAGGTGGTTTCGGGAAGAGCTCGGTGTGGAGTTCGAATATCTTCGCCCTTGACTTGAGCAGATTATGCATATTATTGCCAGGATTTGGCCGAGGTCCCAGTCTAGACTCCATTGGGCCTTTTTGATTCTGTCGAAGGCACTTCGTCGATCGGTGCCTCTTCCTCGATCATCCAGGCTTCTTCTTCTCGATTTTTTGTTCGTCTCATGTCTCTCTCTTTTTACGATCCGACTCGTCCCCTTTAACATAGTTATCCACCAAGGTCCAAAGGCTACTCGCCGTCTTCGGTTTCTCCCTGGTGATTTCTTTGTTTAGTGCGCCAGGTCGGATCCCATTTTTGAATGCATTGATGATGTAGAGGTCGTTGCTCTCATCGATCTTGAGGGATTCTTTGATGAACCTTGAGACGAAGTTTGACATCGTCTCATCTCGTCCTTGGCGGATGGTGAGCAGGTCGGATGAAGGTTGCCGAGGTGGCATCTTTTTATAAGCGCCACTTGAATTGATCCATGAGATCTCTAAAGCTATGTATCTTGTTTGCGCTGGTGAAGGTGAACCAAGCCGGGCGTTGGAGACCAAGACTCGGGAAGATTTTGCACATGTGAAAATCTTCCATCCCCGATTTTCCATGTTAGTAGTATAGGCAAAAGGAAATGGGGATCTCCCGGACCGTCATAAGCGGCGATGTTGCGTGCTCGATATCGTTGCGGCGGCGGTGTATCCGTGATTTCTCGGAAAAATAGGAGATGATCCATCCATGTCGACCGAATCCCGGAGTTCGTTGCCATCCTCCCGGAGGAGTGGAAGACCGGTAGCGGCGTCTATCGTCTCTCGATGAGGGATCGACCGCGTCTTTCCTCTCTTCGGTCCCGCTCGCACGCGGACGTGTCAGGCGAACGGCGGTAATTATGCCGAGGTGACCGACTGACGGGCGACGCCGGGTGAATAGTTATGGGTGGCTTGCCGAGGTGATCGACTTGGGCATCATGCCGAGGTGATCGTTCTCGCTATCTCGCCGAGGTGAACGTCCTCGCTATTTCGCCGAGGTGAACGTCCTCGGCTATTGCGGAGAGGTGGCGACTACGGGCGCCCGTGATTGCCAAACCGGGCGTTCTATTCATGGTTCTTGAGGTTCCGCACCGTTCGCCATTCGGCTCGAAAGGTTTGAAATGGCCCGTATGGGCATTGAGGAATCGGACACGGCTCGCCGAGGACCTCTTGAGATTGGTGAGTCGCTTGTTCACGGCGTTGAGGTCGTCTTCTTCCTCTTCGGAAGGCGACGGTCCTGAGGGTGTATAGGTAGGTCCTCTATGTAACCCTCAGGCGTGTTGTTGTTATCGACAACGGCGACTTCTTTTTCCCCTGCACAGAATGACTGGTTGGGGTCTTCATCCGTCTGCCAAGCCATCTCATGGCGCTAATATTTGCACGAGTCCTTGCCATTGATTTTGCATAGAAAACGAAGCTTCTTGTTCAAAGTTTCCCACAGACGGCGCCAATGATAAATCTAGTGTGTGTGAGTTTGCGAAAACGATAAAGAACACAAGAGGTTTTTACGTGGTTCGATCAAGGTAAAGATCTACGTCCACGGATGAATGATTCCTCAATACTTTCACTATGTTTGATTACAATGAATGTATTTAAAAACTCTAGTATTCGATAGTTGCTCACTCTTCTACCTTCAACATAACCTCTATTTATACATGTTGTGGATCCCTCAAGATTACTATGGATCTATTGCCTTGTGTGATCCGATCTCTGATGATAGGCTCGATCCTTGAATATCTTCTTCCATATCTTCTCTTAGATTTGATCTTGAATAAGGTTTAGATGTTAGGCTTTGGGCTGAACCGTGTAAGCCGAAGTTGCTAGGCTGAACCCAGTTCGCTTGGGCCTGCTATTGGGCTTGAGCGGTTAGGCCTCATATCCTATCAGTAGTTTAAATATTACATTGTAATTTCCCCTATATACATTATCCATGTCAATAAACATGGTGATGTCATTCTGAATTCATTCACATCATTTAATACATAATACATCTTAGACGGATACTTGGTTTTATAAGCGAAACTCGTGATCATAGCAAGCCGCAGGAGCTATTGAAAGTGGCGTGACTTTTTCTTTAAATAATTAAAAATAGAACTAGTTGGAGCATTTTTATGAAATTCTTTTTCTTGCAAGCTACAAATATCTAAGGAAATATTTATTTTGACTTATAAAAAATTGGACATCGCCAAATATAATTTAGTTAGACTTTATCGAGTTGGCAAATGGAGAGGTCTACTGTTTACTGTTACACGATAAATAAATAGGTTGTTAATTATTTCCTCAATAGATAAAGTAAAATTACAAGAAAAAATCAAACTAATCAACAACCTACATTTCAATAATTAATTATACCTATACTTGGTATATATAAAAATGATGTGGATACCGTAAAGTTTATATTATATTTTATGAAATTTATGTAGACGTCACACTGGAATCAAAATTTATATTAATTAAATTATAAGTATATAAATGTCGGTTGTCAAGTTGTCGATTGAATTAAAAATTTCCAGACTACTTAAGATATAAACTTCCTAAAACTTTGGGCTTCTAAATTATTTTATTTTATGTTTATTGGCATCTATTTGTTTGTCTTAAA
Organism: Salvia rosmarinus; assembly: GCA_036937905.1. Taxonomy (NCBI): domain Eukaryota; kingdom Viridiplantae; phylum Streptophyta; class Magnoliopsida; order Lamiales; family Lamiaceae; genus Salvia; species Salvia rosmarinus. The sequence goes on along the minus strand of CM072816.1, from coordinate 106,842,992 downwards.
TGAAAAAGTAAACATATTGATCTGTGCTGTCACCAAGAGACGATCTATCATAAACCCCAGTTACATATCTAATTTGTTTGCAAGTGAATTAATTGGCTAATTGCTCATATTTTATCTTTAAGCTTCATTGTATTTATGTTAATCACCAAAAGAAAATTCAAGTGGGTGCACTCTAGCTATTAATTCCTGAATCAGATGCACTAATTTAATAAATGGTTATTGTGTTAGATAAATTTTATGTAATAGACTCGATATAAAATGGTTTGGTGTAAATCGAACGCGTGACATTTAGCAACCAGTTTGGCATATGGAATTATTTAAGCTGGTTATTTATATAGAAAAGCAAAATTAATGGAAACCGAAATAGCTACAATTTTATTTATTTATTTATAATATGCTGAAACCAGATACTTGAAAGAAAGAAAAACAAAAGATCTAAAGAAGTACAACATACACGAATCGATTGATTTGCATTTAATTTTAAGTACTGTTTATTTGTAGGATAAAAACGTTTTCAAATTTTTGAGTTGGATTCATATATATCCAACCAATAGTCCAAATTTATGAAATAATACCAAGGCTTGAGACATCCTAATTTGTTATCTAATAGAGTAAACAATTGATTATTTCGAATAAATTTAACACAGATAAATAGAATATTTATAGATAGATTGATTAGGTTTGTCTGTATCAGGAGTTTAAAACAGAATATTATTTTATCAAATTATATATTGATCCGTCGTAGCTATAAGGATGACATATACATAAATAGAACTTTGAGAGAGTACAAACTTCTGAACCGTTAATTCCTACTAGTTAGTTTCGATTTTAATTCATTTGAGTATATTACGTGTTCATATATAAGCAGAAAATATGCATATAACTTAAATTGATACTTATACATATAATTTTATGTTGAATAAGCCAAGCGGCTAATATAAATCTATCTTACAAGTACAATGACGTCATGAACATTTTCTATGCTCCAAAATCTTACATGAAATTTGATATATAAAAAAGATGAAAATGTTCCATTACTTCGAGCATTTCTACGAATATAAGTTGTCGTTTAATTAAGTACTCATTGTTTCACTATTTCATCAAATGCAACCCCAAGTGAAAATTATGGCTGATCCTTGCTAATAGGATTATAGGACTAGCCGGATTGATGGTCTCGATGATACGTCTTGGTGTAGGGAGGAGGGGAAAGAATACACCAGTTAGGTAAATTTAAAACTGTTGTTTTTACAAGATTGAATTGATTATTGTGGCAGTAACTGGTCGGATAATTGATGGTAGTTTAGTACAGTTGGTTAGTTCAGATAAGGAGAGTCTTGTTTGAGTGATATCAGTTAGTAAACCATCTTGTTGTTGAGACAATGGTCATTGGACTCGATTGGAAAAATTCCTAAATATCGAGAATATTGAGAAAATTCCTGAGTATCGAGAATTAATCTATCTTAACTATGTATTTTTATTAGATCTCAAAACCTCCAATGATTACCCTGCTGAAGTAACTAATGCTACTAACTTGTTTTGGAGTTAGTTACTTTTGTTACAGGTTTCAACATGAGAACTATCAGTTTGGACAGACCCAAGACCGAATGAGTTCAAGTTCAAGCATTACTGAAGTCAGCCATACCGATAGAAGTATCAGGATTAGTGCAACTGATGAATGCTCAACTAAAGGATCGCGTGTTAACATCAAGACCGAAGGAAGACCAACTAATGTATGAAGGCGGAGGTAAAGTGATGCCGATAATCACGACCATCGAGTAAAGTCAAGACCGACGTCGAAAGATTGAAGCTCAAGATCGATCAAGACTCGGTGTCGATGGACGAGAATGAGTCAAGATATGACTAAGTGTCGTATCAGACATCAAATTGCCCTTGCGGAAGTAAAAGCTGACTACCAGGAGTCAAAACTGAGTACCAACAGTTAAAGCTGGATACGAGAAGTCAAAGTTGACTACCAGGAGTCAAAGCTAACGTCCAGTAGTCAAAGCTGTCTATCGATAGTCAAAGTTTGAGACAAGTAGTCAATGCTGGCTCTATCAAGTCAAAACTGATCGACGAAAGGTTAAAGTTGACTATGTATCTACGTCTAACTAAATGCATCATACTAACTCAGGAGTTCGAAGCTGACAAAAGATGAAGTCCGGACTGAAATGAGAAGCAACCTCAATTGGCCCAACTTGAAATTAATGCTGACAAAATATGGAGTCAACTCAACTGAAGAAATACGAAAGAAATTAAGCCTTGAGTGTTTGACTCGTCATGTATAGTAACATATCTACAAAAGATCCTTAAATGCCATACCACATTTTCGAGTTGCAGAGCTACAACGTACGATGATGCAGACCTTTGTTAGAAGCCGTAAAAGGATTCTCAACGGGAACAATTCAAACGATAAATAGCAGAATTTGAATGGTAGTCCATCCAACGACTCTATTCTTATTACTCTCTATAAATGTGCATAATCCAACATTTGAAGGTCACTGAAACGCTGCACAATTGAAATCTCAAAGCATTCAAGCTCAAAGCTCAAGCCAATCAAACAACGATTTCAAAGAAGGAAATAATCAATTATATCAGTAAATCTCAAGAGCTCACATATACTTATCAGCTCGAGATTTCATCATACACTTCCTTAAATCAAAGATATTCATCTTGTATATCTTAAACCTAGACATCCTGAGTCTATTGTCTATGATAACTGAGATCACTTGTTGGAAAACTCCTTTACAAAACCCCCCATAGTAAGCAACAAAGTGTCAGTTGTTGAAAGCTTGGTTTCTAGCACCCACAAGCTAGAGGTTATGTCGACTGCATCCTGAAAGCAGATAGAGTTTCCTAGAACCACCAAGCATAGGAGGAACACTGAGTTAGGCGGGATATTACAAGGTGACCTTAGTATCTAGGTTTACTCTTGTACCCATAAATAAGACTAATCCGAAGTTAGTGGATTGACTGAGCAATCAGTTCTTGAAAATATGAGTTGATCTCTTCGAACCACGTAAAAATAAGTGTGTTATTTACTTTCAACATTGCTTTAATATTGCATTTTATTAAAGTGACGTCAACAGCATAACATAATTTTGAAACCCTCTATCAGTATACATTTGGTAATGGAGAGATCTAAACTAAAACTAACTAATCAATATTTGATTAATTGTTTTAAAGCGAGTCTTAGTTTTCGAGAAGACAAATCTGATAACCACCATATTTCGCACACGCACATCGCTTATCAATCCAATCGATTTGTCGCCTTTATGATCGATAAGTTTTTAACCGATATCACTGCATAAGACATCCTTATCTCGACCGACTATCGAAGATCGATACCGATCTTGACTGCCGTCCATTACGACTAGTTCTTTGTTAGAAACCGTTAGTCTTGTCTTAAGAAAAAGTTTTAAATTTGCCTAAGCGATGTATCTTCCCCATACACTAATATCTAGGGTCATTAAGCGGTTCGGTTTGGTTAATCGAACCGAATTTCTCCGAAAAGTGGATCCAAACCAAGCAGTTTAAATTTTGCTAACCGAAACCGATCGGTTCGTGGTTCGATTTTCACAACCAAAAATCAATTAAAATTAATTAATAATAAAATAAATAAAATAATAATGAATAACGAAAAATTATTAAAATAGATAAAATATTTAACAAATAATTAATAAAATAATAATTAAAAATTGATTTTTGGAATTTTAATTAATTAATTAGTAATTAAAAATAAAAAATGGTTTTCGGTTCCGTTCGGTTATCGGTTAATCAATTTAAACACTGGAACCGAAACCGAACCGATAACCGAATTTATCGATTTTCGGTTAACCGAACTTGTCGGTTTCGGTTCGGTTTCGGTTCGGTTCCGGTTCTAACCGAAAACTGAAAACCCGTTTAGACACCCCTACTAATATGTACCCAGTGGATCCATCAATCTGTAATATTCCATCGACCACCAGGTCGGGATATAGGATATCACGGGTTATGAGTGAAATAAGAAAATGACAAAGAAAACGAAGGAAGATAGTTACACGTATAATATTATATTTATATTGAAGTAATATAACATATATGTGTCAGAATAGTAAACTTATGGCGAGATCTAGCGAATGACAATTCAAAAAGAGAATTAAATTCGAATAAATAGAAATTTTCAAAATCTTGACACAAGAACAAGGTGGTGCAAATGTCATCCCGGATATAGGGGCCTATGCGTTTTTATCAAGCAACTCGAAGCGGAAAGTAAACACTGACACATACCAACGTCCATGTTTATAGTTTCGTGAAGATATCGTAAACTAGACTACCAAGATTTTTATGCTTGATCGGTTAATGCCAGTGCCGTAGTTGTCTCGTTCGCCATGCTAGCTCCTCAACCGAAAATATTTGAAAAGAATTTTGAATGAGTACTAGCATAGTCATTGGGATCTTATGCTCTATTTTGAGAAATATTAGTTCATAAATAGTTCAAAGAAAAGAGCATGCTAAACACATATCATATGACATGCATTAAAGAGAAAGAGACTGACCCTATATATATAAAATATATTTTCCCGAGCAGAGCTCAAAGCTAGCAAAATACTTCTCTTGCTCATCACCTTTGTGCTACGTACTAGACCATAGAGGGAACAACATTCCAATAATGGCCTACATCGGCGGCGGGAACTTGGCGAGTCATCCAACCGGACTTCCGTGTACACTACCTCACTAGTACTTAGCTCGAGACACGATCGTTATCTCCTATGAAGTCGTAACGAATAAACCACTCCAAGGTCAACACAAGTAACGAGCATAAAAAACATGCAACTTCTCAATTTTAGATAAAAGATGGAGCTTAATAACCGAAATACATTGTAGAAAGTAAATCCCACCTATCCACAGAGTGGTACCAACAACTTATCTTACTTGTACACACCCACAAAGTTGCCATTGGGTAATCCTTAATTAGGTACGCTTATTTGGATATTGGATATCGGATATAATCAACCGAACCGATATCCATCGGTTTTGATATCCAATAACCGAAAATTGGATATTTGGATCGGTATTGGATAATGACTTGATGATAATTTGGTTATCGGGTATACCGATAACCGAATGGGTATACCCGAATAACGAAATTAAATAATTATTAATTTATTATTTTATTATTATTAATTAAATACAAGTTAATTAGTTAAGTCATATTAATAATAATAAATCATAACTAATAAGAGGTGAGATAATTTTGGGTATCCAAAATCATAATAAATAATAAATCATAATAATAAAATATAATAATAAATCATAATTAAATACAAATTTAATTTTTTTTTTCTGAATTGGATAATTTGGGGTATCCAATAACCGAAACCGATTATCCAATCGGTTAATCGGATAACCGATTATCCAATCGGTTTCGGTTTCGGTTATTGGATTTGTATACTATCGGTTTCGGTTAACCGAAATTTCGGTTTCGGATAACCGAAACCGATCCAATAAGCAGCCCTATCCTTAATCATTCCCACAAGACAAATCTAGTTCTTAGATACGTTTAGTGATAGCGGTTTCTTAAAATCGTTGTCCTATGCTCTCGACCTATCTATTCCTGTGCCCTAAATTTTTAGTATGAAATTTTGGTCAGTCTTGAAACTATTTGTATTATAATGCATGTCATGATATGAAGTCAAGTAATTATGTAGTAACATCTACTCCATCCGTCCCCCATATTTCTTCCTAGTTTTCTTTTTGGGACGCCCCAATTTCCTTCCTATCTATTTATGGAAACTATCTTCCAATTTTACCCTCAATAATATTCTTTATTTACACCTTTTACCACCTATGGTCCACCACTATTTTTCTTTTCTACCCTCGACAACCTATTTATTTAAACCTTTTATCACCTATGGTCCACCACTAACTAATTTAATATTACATTAGTGTGAGACCCCTATTTCACTCACAATACACTCAACAACTTTTATTAAAACCCGCACGCCATGTTCCTAGGAAGGAATATGGAGGACGGAGGGAGTTGTGAAATATATTTTTGTGCACATATCAAGTTTTCAACACTTGGCCAAATTTTCAGCATTTCTAGATTTTGTTGGGGCCCTTCTTTGGGATCTTATAACTTTCGACTCTAAACACGTATGGATGTACCAAGACACATTCTGTAAACCTCTAAATATGTAATACATGTTCTAAGAAGTGATCAGGTTCAAACGAGTTGTGGTTGTGAAGATATGGGTTCTCAAAGTATGCAAATCAAATATGACTTCTATACCTCGAATATTTTCAAAATTTCCAAATTTAACTTAGCGACGAGGGATTTTGTGAGGCTTGTAACTTTTGACTCACAACACCAAAATGGGAGAAAGACCCCATTTTGGAAACCTTGTGATAAGAAGTACACGTTTCATGAAGAAAGATTTGGAAGATATCTGACTCATCAAGAGATACAGGAGTTCAAAATTGACTAGTTGGAAATGGATAATTACAAGTCGGTGATTTTGGGTCATCAAAAGGTATCTCTAAAGGGTTCGATTCAAACGCAAATTTTCCAGATCACAACTAGGCATGGTAAGGAACATTTTTTATGAAGAAACTGAAATCCAAATTGGACTACAAATAGCTCGAATATCTCTCGCAAAATTCAGACTTGAACAATTTATTAAAATGGAATTTGGATTAAGGCAATTTACGAAGAAGGTTCACTGAGATGTATTAACTTCAAAAACTCACTGAGGGCTCATTATTAAGAATATACGAATGAAACCTATTAATTTGGAAAGTCATTTGAGTCTAATTTAATTTAGAAAAGTCCTCACTCAACTATTTGAACTAGATTAGGAGATAAAAATATTTTATTACAAGTTATCATTACAGTGACAGCTTCGCTGCTGTTTGTTTGGAAATTCTAGAATAAATAGTGAACATTTTTATAAGATTCTGAAAACTTTCAGAAAGATTCTAGACATCCGAAATTATGTTTATACCAAATTTTATAGTTTCCATTCAACCAAACTAAAAAAAGAAAGCTACAAACCGTGGGTGATGAACATGGTAATTTAACAATTTTGTGCAATGTGTTTGGAAAATACAATTAAATTAAGTAAAACATATCGGAATGCCTTGAAATTTGATATGTACTATACACACTTAAATTTAACATAGTTAAATTTTACATTCATCGGACCATAGTAACTTAGTCAAATAAATTTATGAAATTCTTGTTTTGCAACAAACTCCCGCTTTTATACAAGTTCATAATTTGCTAAATTTCTTTCCCGCATTTTGTCAAACACTTTATGTGCACGTATAACATACTGAAAATGATGAATTTATCACCCCAATTCATAATTAAGTTCATCAAACCAACGTACAATCCATTCCAACTAATTTACAAAGACCACAAGCCATAAATACACTCATTAAATCATCATACAATCACTTTCAACATAGACCAAACACAATTAAGCGTATGGACATGCATGCATATGTATGGTTTGGTTATCCTAAGTTTTTAAGGATTTGGTATACCTTAAGCATAATTTAGAAGAAAATGCGAGGAACGAGAAGGTGACGATGCTCGTTATCCGGGTTAAAGCTTGGATCGATCCTTTGAGCTATGAGCTTCAATTCTCTCGACGAGGAGATGGCGTAGGGATGATCCTACAAGTGTAAGGATTCTAGCTATTTGAAAAAGGTAGAGAACTAGAGGATCCTTGACCTTTCGTAGAAAAATATCATCGGCCTTCACTTGGACTAGACTGTGAAGGAGGATTGTTGAGGACAAAGAAACGAAAGATGAGTGGTGTTGGGGGCTGCCTCGGTGGTCGGCTATCGACCACCTTGTTGTTGCCGTAGAAGTCGATGGTGAGAGGAGCGAGATAGAGAGATAACTGAGAGGTGGCGGTTAAGAGCGCTCATGGTTTGAGTGTAGAGAAATAAAATGGTGTTCTTTATGTGGGTTTGTTCTTGAGAGAGTGAAGATGGGAGGTGGCTACCGTAGGTAGCAAGAGAGAGAGAGAGTGAAGTAAGAGAGAGAGTTGACGAGTTTGTAGAAGAAATGGAAAAAAAGTTGTCGGGTTCATGGAGTTGGGTAGGGATCAATGAATTTCACTAAGGTGAAAAGTGTTACCTAGCTTCATACATGCTCAACACACACAAGCATACATATTACACGGCTACACACAATTCATGCACTACCTAGTTTTATTCCCCTAAGACATAGCACATGCAATTAAAGACACCTACCTCATTAATTAATGTTCCCCCATTAACCAAAAACATACACTCACATATACATATTTTTATATATATATAACATGCACTTAGTTCTTTTAATTAGGTAACATGAGTATATCTATCTTATCACTTACTTGCTAGATATAAGGCAAGTTGTAATACGGAATCACATAGGAAAATTATTAACATGTCATTATAAGAACAAATATGTATTTTTATTATTTTTTTTATCTCAGGTACATAATTTTTAAGGAATAAACTCGCATGCGCATATCGGTTACTTAAAATAAAATTCAATTTGTTCGAGAATCTAAATTGCATAAATACTAGGTGCTTAATTATATTATCTTGTCCTTATATTTAATAAATAATAGCTCCCTTTTGCTATAGATACTTTCATATATAACTAGGTAATAGCTAGGGGTGTGCATCGGTCGGTCGGTTCGAATCGATCGATAAACCAAATTTTCAAAACCGAACCGAACGAATTTTTTGAACCAAATCGAACCGATTTATAATTTCGAACCGACCAAAACCGAACCAAAAACCGATCGGTTTCGGTCGAACCGAAAAATGCAGATCGAAATATAATTATATATATATTTCTAAATAAATATATTTTATCCTAATTATTTAATTAAAATATTAATTAATTATTATATAAAATATATAAATATATAAAATAATAGTTTCGGTTCGGTTCGTTACCGATCGAACCGAAACATAAAACCAAAACCGATTTTAATTAAAATTTTGAACCGAACCGAAAACCGACTTTCAAAATCGAACCGATCGACCGAAACCGATCGGTTCGGTCGATTTTTTCGATTCAATTCGTCCATGCACACCCCTAGTAATAGCTTCATGTAGCTATATACACTTCATTAATATTATTGATTTACATAATTGCACTTGATTAAATTAATCGGTATCGAGATTTAAAAGTTCAAAATTTATTCATGTAACATGATAATGCATGTCAAATAGAAATTATTGGAGCTCTTTATTGATTTTAAAGAAAATTTTCCTTATAAATTTTTATTATTATTATTATTATCATCTTTTATTGGGATATTACATCAATCGATAAGCGATGTCTTGCGAGAATGTGGTGATTATATGTTTGTCTTTTTGAAAACTTAAGCGACATAAAACACATAGTCGAATATGTGCTTAGTCGGTTTTAGGTTTATGGGAACAATTACCGTAAATGAATATATAAAATCTTTTGATTATAGGGCTAAACAGATTACCATTAAAATCAAGATAATAAATGATTTATAATTAATCTTAATTGTTAAGATCATAAAATGGATGGACCCATTAGTTCTTAATTTCAAAAAGTTGGAGTTTTGTTTGATTCACTATATATATATATATATATATATATATATATATATATATATAGGAATTGATTCATTTACATATAATTCTTAACATACATAAATGAGAACAAATCATGTCTATTAGATTTGAAAATATAATGATTATATCTAAGTGTGCATCTGAATTAATTAAATGTATATTTACGCATATAATTGTGCATTTGTGCATCTACGTCATAATTTGTGCATTAAATATAAACGTCCATATTTATTTATCAAATATTGATATTTGTCATCATGTTCACACTATAAGGAGTATTCACATGATAATCATGATAACCACGCACACACACACACACACACACATATATATATATATATATATATAGAAGGGTTAACGTGAGAATCATTTTATCGTGAGCGTGAGAACCAAAAATGATAAATTCACGGTGAAAGTTGATGAGTCAATCGAGAAAGTCTTGAATCCAAAAATTAGAATTTTAGCCACTCATGGGATTCGAACCGGGTGAAAATTTACAATTTTGAATTCAATAATTTCTCAACGGATTCTTCAACTTTCATAACAAATTCATTGGTTCTTAGTTTTTAAGATAAAAATGGTTCTTATTTGAACCAAACTCTCTCTCCTCCCTCTCTCTCTCTCTCTCTCTCTCTCTCTCTCTCTATATATATATATATATATATATATATATATATATGGAGAATTAATGTGAGAACAATTGTTATCATGTGAATAAAAAATGATGAATTTGGTGTGAAAGTTAATGTATTCACTTGAAAAATTACTTAATCCAAAAATAGAATTTTCGCGCTTATGAGATTCGAACCACGGTGAAAATTTCAATTTTGGATTCGATATTTTCCAATATATGCATTTACTATTATAGAGAATTCATTTTATTATAATGAATTTTCGTGGTTCTTAATTTTACATTAAAAATAATTTTTATTTGAACCTTTACTATATATATATATATATATATAGTGAGGTTCAAATAAGAACTACTTTAACGTGAGAACTAAGAACCACGTAAATTCTTCTGAATAAAATGAAGTTGCTATGAAAGTTGATGAATCTGTTAGGAAAGTTATGAATCCAAAAATTGAATTTTCACCGTGGTTGAATCTATGAGGCAAAATTTCATTTTTTTGGATTCGATAACTTTCTCAACGGATTCATCAAGTTTCACACTAAATTCATCATTTTTTGGTTCTCACGTTCACGCCAGTATGATTTCCAACAATATTTTAGGCGTCTCAAACATTATAAATTATGTCCGGCTATAAGTCTATAACTTGCACTAGAGCCGAAAGGTAGGGGTGGCTAATCGGGTCGAATTGGTGCCACCCACGAAAAAGTCTGCACCCAACCCCGATTTAGAAGAGAAAGGGCCACCCAACCCGACCCGAAAATTTTACTCGGGTACCCGAATACCCGACTCGAGATTATAAATATAATTTTCACATGTCAATATTTAATATTTCTTTTGTGACTAGTGGTTCTGATGTTCGATTTGCCCTTTAAATTATGTAGGTCATGTGTTCGATTCCTTAGGGGCTTAGCTTGTTTCTGTTTTTTTTTTTGTAGTTCTTGTAGGTTTCTTTCTTACGCTAACCGCTAAGTGCTAAATATTGCTATAATTATGCTAATTCAAACGTGAATTTATTTCTTCCGCATAAATAATGCCACTAAAACCCAAACTTGTGATTCGCAATCACGCAAACTTCGACATAGATAGGCTTTTCTCGTTCAATATATCTTCTTTAATTATGAATTTGTCATTTATTATTATTTATTTATGTGGTGAAAATTATAGTTGTGTTACTGTGTGTAACAAAAGTCATTTATGTTGACCACAAAACTTTATTGATTAATCGATTTATTTATCATTAAAGAATATCTCTTCCTGACTATAAGCATGCATCACAAAAAGAATATTAATCTCTGGACGCTTTCCTTCACATAATAATTCATTCTTGCAAAATGATGCACAAAAGAAAATAAATCATATCACAAACTCATAACCACGCTGCACGCATAATATTTTATTTAATTTGCACACAAAAAAAAAAAAAACAATCAACTAAAACTAGCAAATACATAACAATCCCAAGTCCCAACTGCTAGTCTGCTACAAATGAACACAACAAAACTTACACCACAAATTACATGCTGCCCCCTGCTCAATTTCGAATCATGCTGCTCAATTTCGAATCATGCTGCTAAAATCCTTGAACTTAATTTCAAAGCATAACAAAACAATAGTTATTCCTAGTACATTCTCAATTAACTCGCCCACTCGACTCATAGACAAAGCAGATCTATGAGTCGTTGTCCAATTGTTCATCTATAAGTCGATTACTATCTTGATGAGTTGCTTGTAAGACTCCATCTGTGATTTATTTTATAATGTGAGAGATAAGAACACATCAAATGAAGATATCATAAATGTATTACGTGTATTATACCAATTATCACCATTCACCAACACAATATAGATGCAAGAATACATACAGGAACTAAATGGTTAGCAACAAACAAGAGTGAAAATATAGAAGACTAAATTAGGAATGCAGGAGTCTCCAGCGTCACCATTGACCGCTCGCGCATGCACTTGTACGAAAGAATAAAAATGTATTCTTATTCCTTTAGTCTTTACCCTTTACAAATTTTTCAAAATTTTAGGCAATAATGATGATTATATAGAAAGTGTTGACTCAAAGACAAAGTTATAGAAAGCGAGTGCGATGGAGTTGGTGTTTATGATTCTATTGACAACAATTCTACCGCTAATGTTTTGAGAAGTTGAATAACAATAAAACTATTGGCGAGTTCTTGAAAGGATCTTTGCGGTAGGTCTTAAGGTTGAATGTGAGGGCATAGTGTCCCAGATACATGAGTCTTCCCAAGTCATGGATATAACCTCAGAATCGGATGGTATTATGAACAAATCCATGTCTTCCGCTCACAAATCAACGATTAGTGTATTACATAGCAAATCACTGTCTGATAAGAAGGGATGAACTAGCAAAGTCCAACTGTCTCACCAAGACTAAACGCTTGTCTTCAATTAAGAAAGGGAAACCTAAATTGAATGCTTTGAAGGACAAAGTATCTGAGGATGTGGATAACTTAAGTGCAGAACTGCACAAATCCAAAAAGTTGCCAAAAATTTCTTTAAGCCATCATCTTGAAGCGGTGTATGCGAGTTTTAGCAGACAATGTATTATGCTAAATTATTCACGATTTTAAGTTAACAAGTCATGTAAGCGCTTGCAGTAGAAGGGACACTAAACGAACTACTTGATCACGAAGGAGGAATAAGCGAAAAGTAAGTTCTTCCTCCGTTCCTCTTGTACTTGGACTTCTCTTGTAATTTTTGTTGTTTTATTTTTGAGGATCTGATACATTTTTGCTGAGTTAACACCTTCAGCTTTTATATCGAAATTCTTAAGGAAATTCACTCGCTTCAATGTGTACAAAACAAACAAGAACTTGATCGAAATTCTTAAAGAAATTCACTCGATTTTTTATATACCTGAAGCAGCAAGAGAGATGATGGAGACGGCGACTTGTGGGGCGCAGACGTGCGGTGTGTGGAGCTAGCGAGACGCAGCGACGGAGCTAGGCTAGGCGGCGAACGGCTAAGCGCTAGCGCGAAGCGAGGAGGCGAGAGTGAGACATACCGAGAGCAGAGAGAGGGATCACACTGGAGTGGTGTTGTTGCCGTGTTGATTGTTGAGAAATGAACAAGAGAGAACGAAGACATAATTGCTCATGGAATAAATTAGAAAATTTAGGGTTTAATTACAAAATGCTCGGCTATTCGGTATACTGCTTCCGACGGATATACCCGATGCAGAGAATACATTATGAGGAATACCGAACCCGACCCTAGATCCGATTTTGGGTGTCGGATACCCTATACCCGATAATTTTGAATTGGGGTATCGGTGCCGACTACCGACACCCGCTTAGCCACCCTACGTAAAGGTATTGAGCTTAGGATACTATATTATGGAGAGAAGAAAATGGGATAAACAATTTTCATCTAAATATCCATTAAAATAAAAGTGTATACAATATATTAACTTTAATTAAATGTTGTCACCTATCTTGGTATCCGTAGATGTGGTTATTGATACTTTTATTTAGTGTAAATGATATTTTTCTAATATATATATGATACTTTTAATTATAGGATAATAAATTTATAATACTCATTTCATTCCGCTAATATTGGCTCGTGTACTATTTAGAGTTATCATATTATTGTTGACTCATACCAAAAAGAAAATATTTTATTTAAAAAGATCTCAATTTCGTATCACACATTACTTTTTATCCAAAACACAACCTCATTAATCTATGTATTCCAAAAGTAATGAGTCGATATTAACTTAACTTTTCAATGTAAATTAGATTTTGTTAACAACAAATGATATTTTTTTGTCAACATCATGTGAACAGATGTTCATGATTTTTGTACTCTACATATATTGTCCTTTAATTGAAGGAAAATTAAATCACCAAAATTTGAAAAGAACCTCCTATCGCCGCCAACTGTAGCCATTGTTATTTTGGTTGTCAAATAATTAAGATTTGATGATGTCGTACTAGGAATTTACTGAAGTTATGTAACTATGTTCATAATATTTAGATATATAGAATATAATATTTATCAATAATTACATATAAATATCACAAGTAATTACGTCAGTGTGAGGTCCACTTCATTAATGGATATATCATGAGATTCATTACCAAAACACTCTCATTTCCAATAATTAATGATCGTAAGCACTAACTGTAAGATCCCCCCAAATTAGCGCATATTTTACTTTATTGATAATCTTCCACTATGACTAAACCTTTCGCTAACACCACGTAAACAATTCCTTACTAGTCATCCTAAAGTAACATTCGAATTAAATAATTTAGCTTTTGAAGAGAAAATTTCAAATGTCACTATAGTAAATAAAATTTAAATTCACCAAAACTCAATCAAGAAACACTTCTAAATTAAGGTTATCAAATTTAAATCTTTACAAAATGAATCCGTCCAAATTTCTGATAATGAATTTTACATCAACTGAAACACACAACAAATTTTCAAAATGATGACATCACATTATTCAATTACTTCTCTTGACTGTTTTCTTAAATCTCAAATATAATTCAGGTGGTGGTGGTGCTTTTAAAATGAGTCATAGTCATTTTCAGATCACATTAAATAGTTATTATTGATTTTGCTGGAGCACCGAGCACTGCATCTCTGTTGGATTTTCTGAATAGTTAGGCAAATAAATAAGGCATAATTATAGTTCGTGTCTTCATATTTGATGAAATTTTAAAAAATATCATCAACTTTAATTAATACATTAAGATATCCTCAATTTGGATGAAATTTTGAAAAATATCCGTAATTTTAGTTAATACATTAAATGTCCAAAATTTTGACGATATTTTGAAAAATATCTCAAATTTCGAGTTTTCGACGACAGAATGCCGAGTCATTTGAGCTACAACCCACACGAGATGGAATATTGAGTCATTTGAACTATAACCCATACGAGAATCCAACGAACTGACGAAGTATTCCGTCGTCGGGAACTTAGAATCAGGAATATATTTTTTTCAAAATATCGTCAAAGTTGAGGACATTTAACATATTAAATGAAGTTGGGGATATTTTTCAAAGTTGAGGATATTTTAGTATATTAACTAAAAATTGAGGACACAAACTATAATTATCCCAATAAATAACTAGGTGGCGTAGAAATAAATATAATATTTAAAAAAAAAAATTGATGGCTATTATGAGCTATTGCTCACATCATTCTGTGATACTGGTTATTATTTATCTTTTGCTTATAACAGAAAATAGTACACCTAAATATATATTACTTAATCTAATTTGTTACTATTTCTTTTACACATGACTTTGTCTGCATATATACTTAGATGAATCTGCATAGATAGATGATACTTCATTTAAAAATGATAAACATATCACATTGAGGCAATTGCTTCTATATATTTGTATTTTGAAAATTATTATTACATTTTTATTGATTTATATATTTAACATATCCAACCCCTGAAATTCAGATACATATAAATAGCAAATTATAGGATCGAACTGAGTCGAATAAAGTACTCACCAATCTAATAATCCACATTAAAATGAAACATAAAGTTGCTATAAAAGCCAAAACAATTAGTTATTTACTTATTCTGCTATCGAAAATAGAAACGTCACACCAAACCAAATAAGTAAAGTATTTTAATTGAAATAGTGATTTTTGTAGCAAAATTTCATAATGTCCAAGGAAACCGTTAAAATCTATTTAATAACAAATTGTCCGAGTAAGGTTTTGCTTTTGTCTTTTGAAATCATGTCCGAATATTTAATTACAAAGTGCCTGAGTAAGGTTTTGACTTTGTTTTTGAAATAATGTCCGAATAAGGTTATTATCATTAATAACAATGATATCAAATTACACATATCAAGAAAATACATAAATTTGCTTTATAATCTTGTTAATTATCATGATAAATATATAAATATTATTTTATCAAATTTTAAAATATTAAATAAGAATAAGATGAAAAATACATCAAAATTTTACTATCAAATTACAATTAGAATACTTATTAAAAGAAAAAAGAAAGGGACGCTAAAAAAACTGAAATAGTAGTCTATTATTTTAAACGTAAAATATATTAAACTCGAATAAATTTAACTTTCTTTTCTATTATTTTATCAAGCCGCTTATCAAGTGATATAATACTCAAAGTATCTTATCTTGAATAACGCCCTTCTCAATTTTAATTTTTAAATTAAGAAATCTTGTCAAAATCTTAAATCACATCGATTATTTGCAAGACATAAATTTTCATATAATATTCTTTTGTTTTATATTTTATCAATTGCATGAGTCTCATAAAGCCAAACCACTCGAGGAGTGGAGTTCTCGGTACCAGATTATCCTCATTTTAAAATAAAATGGAAACACTTAAATTTAGAAAAGGAGGAAATAAAAGTGTTAAGTTGGCAAAGATGCTAGGATATAGTATATTTATTACTCTCCGTCCTCCAATTTCATTCATAATTTTTCTTTTGGGATGTCTCCAATTTATTTTATCCATTTATGATAACTAACTTCCCAACATTACTTTCAATAATATCATTTATTTATATATTTTATCATCCGTGATCCATCACTATTTCTCTTTCTTACTTTCAACAACCTATTTATTTATTTATACTTTTACTACATATGGTCCATCACTAACTAATTTAATATTACACTAATATGAGACTTTGCTCCACTTATAATGTATTCAACAACTTTTATTAAAACTCATTCTAAGATTTTATAAGAATGGATTTGGGGATGAGAGAGTATATTAAGAGCATTCCAATGGGGAGATGTTATGGGATGCATCTCCTAGATATACCATTGTGGGGAGGAAAAGGGGGAGGGGGAGGTAAGGAGAGAGGAGAGAGAAGATGTGATATCACCTCTCAGAAGGCATCAAAAAGTGTACATCGATTTTTATATTTTATTATTATTTTTCTTTTTCTTTTTCTTTTATTGCATTTTGCGTGTGTTTTCTGTATTTTTTTTCTTTGCTTTCTTTTTTGTTATATTTCTAAATCTGTATTTAAAAAATATTAATAAATTATAGATTCAATTAAAAAAATAAATAAAATTCATATTCAAGTATAAACGACTGTGGCTTTCCAAAAAATAATAAATGTAAAATCTAAATAAAATGTGAATAAATATTAAGTGAATTGAAAGTGAGTGAAAAGTGATATAAAATAATATTTCTAAATAATTATTAAATTTTATATTAATTAAAAATAACTATTAATTTAATTTAGTAAATTTTAAAATGTAAATGTGAAATTTAAATAAAATATAAATAAATAATGAATTAATTGAAAGTGGGTGAAAAATGGGATCCATAATGATGTCAGTAAAAATCTGAGTTTGGAAAGGTATTGTTGGGGTGAAAATAAGAGAGGGGAATATGATGATGTATGCATGATGATGTCAAGAAGCCCGAAAATGGGGAGTATTGTTGAAGATGGCCTAATAAAGTATGAAGTGTCGCCCACATTTTCTGATTACGTTTCTTAAATTCAATTATTATTATTTTCTAACATCAAATAATTAAATAAAAGAAGAAATAAGCTTCAATCTTATATAATTTGTGAAATTAATGATATGAATAAAAATTTAATATAGTAAAATAAAAATAAATAATTAAAAAATAATTCTAATTACTAAGTGACCTTAAGGAGAACGAAGGCGAGAAGCATTAGTTTCTTTATTATATATACTCATACATATACATAGAAGGCGAGAAGCATATAATTTCTTTATTATATATACTTATGCATCTACATTCAAGTGACAAGGAAAGAGAGAAAAATCGGACATATAAATTCTAGAGAGAGAGTCGTGCACAGAGAGAGACATGGAGGGTGGGGTCCGGCGGCGGACACCGTCATGTCGGAAGCAGAGCCGCAACCTCCGCAGCAGCAGCCGCAACCTCCGATGGATCACATACCGTCGACGTTCAGCCACGGCGGCCTGTTCATCCAATACAACATATTCGGCAACATCTTCGAGGTCACTGCTAAATACAAACCCCAATCATGCCTATCGGGAAAGGGCATACGGCATCGTTTGGTACCTAAACTTCACTCTCCAAGTCCAGACAATTACTATTTCGTTTGTGTGATTTATTAATTGCTTTTTTTTTTTCAATTTTCTGAAAATAGCTCTGCTTTGAATGCCGAGACGAATGAGCATGTGGCGTTGAAGAAGATAGCGAATGCTTTTGACAATAAAATTGATGCGAAGAGGACTCTGCGTGAGATCAAGCTTCTTCGGCACATGGATCATGAAAACGTTAGTTTTATTTTTTGAAAGTTTTTTTAATGTATAAATGAGTGTTAAGTTCCCTCAAAAAATTCTTCTTGCCTGAAATTCCGGATTGTGTCTTGACTACTTTTTAGGGTATTATGCAGCGACATGAGTTATTTCTCTGATATATATTCTGAAGACAAGCTTGACTTTTAAACTAGTTAAATTGTTTGGTGGAGCAATGTTAATCTCGTGAAGTTGATGAAAGTAAATAGGTCCGCCAAGATTATATTGTGATTCTAAGAAGCAGATGTGTTTGGCATTGTTTGATCTTTTTATTATGTTTGTATACATGCATTGGGTGTAATAATTAGAATGTTATCCTTTTTATCTTTTTTTGCTTGTTGATTCCTTATGTTAGAGCTTGAAAAGCTGTGGCAATGTCTCAATTGGACTAACAGGTTGTTTTAGTTGAAGTTTCTTGATTTTAGAAAATTTCGGGAACTCCTGGTGCTTTTAGCTGCGGAATACAAAGAAATTCTGTCACGTGTAAATGACGTGATGAATTCACACTTTTATTCTTTTCTGCGATATATAAGTTTGATTTAGTATGAGATTCAGATATAACTTAATAAGTTAGCTATAGAAAAAAGATATTAAGACCGCTTTTTGTATAGCGGCAACTTTTTTAGGAGAAAGTCTAATTTTTATTCAAGAGGAATAAAGTTTTACTTTTTTTGTGATTTTAATGCTTTTACCCGTATCTAACTTTTTCAGCCAAAATTTTAGTTATTTAATAATTTTATTCTAATAACTTTTTGGAGCCTCTTTTCCGAATCTCATTAAATTTGGATCTACTCGTGAAAAAGTTCATCATGCTTTTTTTGATGATTCTTTGATAATCCTATCTAGATCATGCTCAATTAGCTTGCTCGACAAAAGGTCCATTTGTTTACAATAATCGTATTGCAGTTGGTATAGTTTAGTTGTAAAAGTTTGATTTGTTCTATTAAACCTTATATAGTTAAAGAGTCTTTTGGTTTTGTGCTATCCCACTTTTAATGAAGCTCAATATGTTGCCACCATGTGAAATAAGCTATCTAGCCTTTGGATTATTTGTTGTCACCTTTTCTAGTTATAGAAAGATAAATACAGGGTGAATACTTGGTCTAAAGTTTTGTTTAATTAAGGAACCTGAAATTGATGGCTGATTAATGTGAGACAAACTGGTCTACCAGGGTTGGTCAATTTGAGATTATTTGAGAATATGTGATTCTTAATTTGAGAGAAAGCTTTGCTGCTTTGGTACTGATTCCAGTAGGTTTGTCCATTTGAGATGGAGTTAAAACTGGTTTCATCATGCTCACATGCGTTGATAGGTGATCGACTAAGTATATTTATCCTTAGACTTAGAATAATCTGGAGTTTTAACCTTAGTTTCCATTTCTGGTCAAAAAAGCTTTCCTTTTATTGTGAAATTGATTTAGCACTCTATTTAGTCCCTTAATTCTACAGCCATTCACAAATAATGAAATGATGCCAAATAAAAGAAAGAAGGAAATTGAATGATTGAAAATATTGATGATAGGCCAGCATATTCGAGCGATATTATAGTTCTTTCAAATACGATGCACATAGACCAAAAATTAGATTGACGAATAGTGCTGAGCCTGCAACACGATCATAGCTCGACTAATTTGGCTTATTAGCTTCTCATTATTTTTATTAAGGTAATCTAAGTCTTCTTGAGATTTGGAACTGACTAGAACACTATCGTCAATATAATCACATTATCCGACACTGAGGAGAGATCCTAGAGAATTTAAGGAGGGTAGGAATAAGTTTATGGTAATCTAATAAAATGCAAATCGATCTGCGCCGCAGGTGGTTGCTATCAGAGATATAATTCCACCGCCCAAAGAGAGGCATTTAATGATGTTTATATTGCATATGAACTTATGGACACTGATCTCCACCAAATCATCCGTTCTAATCAAGCTTTGTCGGAGGAGCACTGCCAGGTTATATTTCAAATTTTTAGTTTGATTTAATCTGCATATGTTAACAGTTGTCACTTAGTCATTATTTTTGCACGGTCATGAAAATATCTTCTAGTTCATCTTGAAATCACCACTCAACTATTTAAAACCATTTTCGTTAGGGAGCACTAGTGTATTTTAGTCGGAAGGTGATAATATTGGTTTTATCTCTTAAAACTAAATCAGCAAAACCACAAATTACAGAAATAAAGTCATTAGATGTTATTCATCACTTATTGAAACATTTACCAAGAAAGTATAATATTTATTGAAATATACCTTTTCAAGATTTTATCCATTTTGCATGAATGTAAAACAGGAAGAGAAAAAAGGGGGAAAATGAGAGAAAAGGTTAGTAGCATTTACACCTACTCATCTTTATTCATTGTATATATTTGTAGATGATATATTCTCTTTGTTTTTTAGCATCTGAGTCAGCATGAATAAAGGGTCTCTTGTGTATTTGTTTAAGTTATTTTATGCATGAATTGCCAATATTCATATTGGCCTTGTTTGTCAAGTCGTTGCTTTGATGGAAGTTGTTTTTTTATCATCCACCATTTTAACCTTTTTTTTTCTTTCACTGTCAAAAGTTATAGCCACTTTTCTTTATTCATTTTAAACTTATTTTGTGTTCTAAAATCCTTTTTTTTTTAACCTACTATTTCTCGTTTGTACAGTATTTCTTGTATCAGATTCTTCGAGGATTGAAATATATACATTCAGCAAATGTTCTCCATAGAGATTTAAAGCCTAGCAATCTTCTTCTTAATGCAAATTGTGACCTAAAAATTTGTGATTTTGGATTGGCACGGGTCACATCTGAAAGTGACTTCATGACGGAGTATGTGGTTACAAGGTGGTATCGGGCACCAGAGCTGTTGTTAAATTCATCTGATTACACTACAGCTATTGATGTATGGTCCGTTGGTTGCATTTTCATGGAATTGATGGATCGGAAGCCATTGTTTCCGGGTAGAGATCATGTACACCAGTTGCGTCTTTTGATGGAGGTATCTACTTCATTTTGATGTCAATTCTTTTCTGTTGGGGCTAGAGGAATTATAATTTTCGTCTTCATGTTTATTACATTGCTCAGTTTAGTTTGGCTATTTTCTACCCCAAAGACTTATTTGATGACTCTGTTCCTGAATATACAGTTTAGTGGTACACCCTAGATGTAAGGGCTCTAATAAGTGAAATGAAAGAAATGGTAAAATATTTTTTATTCAATAGTCAATTTTACATATTTTATGCGGACAAACCACATGCATAAAGAACTTGATGCAGTGGTCCAACTCGTATTGCAATCAGAACTTTCTTTACATGGAACTTAATCCATTGCTAGAAAAGGATATTTTGTTCAACTGAAGGCTAAAACTGTAAGTCTCTTGGCAAGCATGTCTCCTAGGCTTTTGCATCATCATCGTTGTTGTTGTCGTTCCCATAATAATAAAAAACATGTTGATGGATGGCACCTGTTCATTTGTGATGGAGTTCATTTTAGAAGAAGATGGGAAGGAAGAAGGAAATTTTGAACTGTATTATTACAAAGGATCTACCCTTGTCTGGTTTTAGTACAAGGTTGTTCCGGCAAATTCATTTATTCCTGAATTCTAGAATTTGGATATTAAATTGAATTTTGCTTTTAATGCAGCATATTTCCTCCACCATAGTGCTGTTTGAACTCATCTTTGTAGGCATTTGGTTGCAAATACTTGGTTTAAATGTAGGCTGTAGCATAGGAAAGATTAGTTTGTGAACTAATCAGCTTTTTAGGTAAAGGATTATTTATTAACACCCTTATTAGAGAACAGGAATATCTCTGTAGAGTGGAAATGTTTGAGTGAGTTTTGTGCTTAAATATAGATTACCCTTAGCACCACTTTTTGCTCCGTCATATGTTTATATGTGCTGCCCTACTATGACAAGTGTCAGCAAGGGTTTTCTTTCTCTTGCAGCTGATTGGCACGCCATCTGAAGCTGAGTTAGGATTGCTGAATGAAAATGCAAAAAGATACATTAGGCAGCTCCCCCCTTATCACCGACAATCATTTACAGACAAGTTTCCTCTTGTGCACCCCCTTGCCATTGATCTCGTCGAGAAGATGCTAACTTTTGATCCTAGACAAAGGATTACAGGTATGGCACTTCTGCCCGCTCTATCATTATTAACATCAGAACAGTTGTTATCTTCGGTGAATTTATATTATGCTTTTACGGTGGTATGGAATTTATATTATGCTTTTACGGTGGTATGGTATGGAAAATAATGATATACAACCCGTATGACAATAGAGTTTTTTTTTTTTTTTGGGTATTTGTTAGTGTCAAAACATTAAGCATGAATGTTTGTGCCATAGCAAGGGTCCAGCATACAGTTTTCCATTTAGATGTCAAACTTATTACATAAAAAAGCCTGTTCTCCCCCACTCGTTGCTTGCAATGAACAACTTAAGCTTGTCAAATAACTAATTTTTCCATTTTGCTTACTCAAAACTTCTGTAACAAAATGTGGCTTTATCTCACCTATTCTTGTCATCTTATGAGCACATCAGTTGAAGGTGCATTGGCGCATCCGTATCTCAACTCGCTCCATGACATCAGTGACGAGCCTGTTTGTGTGACTCCCTTTAACTTCGACTTGAACATCATGCATTGACGGAAGAGCAGATGAAGGAGCTCATCTACCGGGAGGCTCTCGCCACAATCCGAGTATCATCAGCCCATGTGAAAAAATGACTGTGCGAGTGGTGGCGTGTTGTATGTGATATTGGATTAGTTTCTTGTATATAGCGGTCCATCTAAAACCTCGATTTAGAAGGGTGGGCAAAATACTTGAAATTAGATGTGGATGATGGATATTTATCTAGACCGGGCTGTTAAGCACCATGACGGCGCTAGGGTTTGGGGTCTGTTGTGGTGGTGGTGTTATGGCTGAGGAACAAAATGACGTTGTAGTAGTTACCTTGTATCTTTCTTTGATCTAAACATTTTCTGACTACTCAGAATCTTTGTATTTGATTTTATTATTTTTCTGTGATTCGTGGGTCGGTGCACGAGGAAGTTGACTGTGTCTGTGATCACATCTGGGCTTATACGGGTTACCTGTTTCTTCTAGATTATTTTGCAACTATTCAACTCTATTATCTACCTTCACAGGCTATCGAACACGAAATGAAGATGACGCATTATTTGTTCAATTCGAAATCTTTGGCGCCGGATTAATCATTCTAAATTGACAAACACATACATAAAAATGACGCATTATGTGATCTATTAATGTCGAACTTTAATCAATATTTCAATTTCGCCAAAAATTTATGCGAGCTACTACTACAATCCCAGCAATAATTTTTTTATGTCAAAATTATATTTATAAGAAACATATTCCATAAAGGCAAGAGCCTTTTCGAAGAGGTGAATAGAATTTTAGGATTTATAAATAAAGTTGAACGAAATCATATAGGACAACAGGGCTCGGTCTCTTTTGTTGGGCCGGTAAGACCTGAATATTAACCCGCATGGCCTACCATTCCTCCACCTCAAGAAGCGAATAAGAAAGAAAACAGTAAGCAGTTCACAATTCTCAAATTTTCACTAGGAATGGTTATCCTTTAGCTACTGCAATATGTCAGAATTTTTATCGAGGGCCTGTCTATTAAAATGTAAATATGAAAACATAATACATATATGACTTAAAAAAATTAGAAGCTACTTAGAATTTTGATAGTTGTTATGTTAACACATTAATCTAAACTTTTAAAAATTAGTTATATCATAACATTTCCTTATAACAATTTACTTATTATAACCTTAAACTTAGACTTTATTTGTAAGTGAAAAGAGCATATTAAAGTATATTTTTCCCATAAATGATCAATTAATACATTATGAAGTTCGATATGAAAACTTTATTCCTTAGTGTTCTATCGAGATACAAACTCTTGAAATCGAGCATTCCCCATCACCATTTTGACCTTCGTTATGGGGTTTCTCTTGCAACTTCAGTTGGAGGACTAAGCCACGCTCATTCTTATACAAAATAATTAATTACAATTATCATGTCATCTTTGTGCAAATTTATAGATGTGGTCGTTTGCCATATACGCCTTCTTTTCTCCAACAACTTACCGCCTTGCTAAAATTGCAAAACGTGACTAGAGAACTACAATGCACGTTCTCGTGCAATACTTGTAAGAGATTGTGTGATCTTTTGTTCAACCCGAAAGGCACATATTTTGCAAAATGAGATCAACATGGTTAACGGATCCATTTAGACTCAAAACTATTTTCCAAATTTCAATAATATTGGAGGGTCCGATCCGATTTACCAAACTATTAGATAATTTGTTTATCTTGATGTCAATTAGATCATATATTTTTACTTTGTTTATCGTTTTTATTTGAATTGATGTTAGTAGACTTAACTTATTAATTGTTATCTTGTCTTTTCCATTATTTTGTAAATTAAAAGAATCATTTTAAAAAATTGGGTGGGTTTGGTCGGTGGCCGGATGGGGTTGGCTGCGATGCTCAAATTTAAGCCCTACATTATTTCGAGCTAGGCTAATAATCAAAATGTTTGTGGGGCCAGTGCCTCTTTGCCACTAACTAGTAATAATCCCGAATGTCTACTTAAACTCATAAATAATTTAAATTGAATATTACACATCATCTAAGACTTGGATACTATAAAATTTCTTCATATATATATATATATATATATATATACAAAAAATCACTACAAAAACGCGCGATCGTGATGGAAAACTCCGTTGCTAAACATCGAAATCCGTCGCAAAAGGAGATATGCGACGGATAAAATCGACGCCGAAAGTCTCGTTGTTACGAAGACAACGACGGTATACTTTCCATCGCTAAATTTTGAAACGGACTTGTGATGAGAATGATCCGTCGTTGAAAAGTAGTCGTTTGACCCGTCGTATATTACGTCGAACTAACGACGGACACTGTGCGTCTTTATTTACGACGGACTTGTTTCCGTCGCTGAATTTAATTGACATGTCCGTCGTAGATCCGTCGCAGAAGGACACAGAACAACGACGGACTTTTTTCCGTCGCTGAATTTTTCCGTCGTAGGTCCGTCTCAGATCCGTCTAAGAACAACGACGGAATTTGTTCGTCGTTGAAACACCACGACAAATTAAGTTTTTACCGTCTCGCATCCGTCACGCCTATTCGCTATACTTCAAATTTTCTACAACCACTTCAGTTTAGGTTTTAGCCGTGTTTTTACCGTATTATATCGATACTTCAAATCCAACAAATTCAAACTTCCAATCGAACAAATGCAAACTTTCAAATCCAACAACTATTCAATAAATCCACAATCATCACAATTCTATAATTCACAACGACTATTCGATACGTAAAGACGTAAATGAAGTAAAACGTAAAGATATCCAAATCCAAATCCAACAATTCAACCATCGAATCCAACATATCCATAAATGAAGTAAAACGTAAAGATATGAATCAAGATGGTGAAGGGGTGATCGAGGTCCGATCTGCCACTCGAGCCCGATAGGAATCATTTGGAATGCCTCCTGCTGAGCTTCAGAATCGAGCTTGAAGCTCGTGAAGTAACCGTGCATGCTCGCCTGTTGTGGTTCAATCCTCGACTCGGCTCGCCACGTCTCTCTCTCCAAACCGTCGTTGTTCTTCCATCCGCTCTCTCGACCGCATCCGCCTCCATCTCCATCAATCGCTCGATATCCGGAGACTCCATACGAGATGTCATTGTAGAGCCGAACTAGAGTCGTTGTCCATGAATGTACGCGAGAGAGAACCAGCACCGAACAATCTCTTTTTCTTCGATGCAGTGCCTCCGAGGATTCCCTTGAGGATTTGAGTCCTATCTATCTGGCTTTCATCTCGCTACGGCTTGAGTCAAAATCATGACTTGGTCCTCCACCGCCTCCCGTATTTGAAGTAAAATCGTTTAAGTTTCCAAATAGAAGGTATTTTTACATCACTACCATATTTAATATTTAATCTACTTACCGCGATGCTATGAGCCTTCCCATCTCAGATAACTTCCATCGGGAGCGACATGATATTTCGAAAAACATCCCATGGACACGAGAAATGTCGACTCCACGTTCTTTCGCCTATTCATTCACTCAAACATTATTAATGTACATAAGCTAACATTTTAGACTAAATCAAATGAATTCGAAAAAAATACTTACAATGCTCAGTAGCATAATCTAAAGCACATCCGAGCCACCCCGTGCTTGACGATCCCCGCCCCTCACCATCCGGCTCGTCATCCTATTCCTTCTAGCTTTTTCCGCCTTAGTCCGCACCTCAAGCCGATTCCAATAATCACCGCCACGCACCAATCCGATCCGGGAATGTATGGGTGGCGAGTCGTCACTCGTGCCTCTTGATCTTATGAATCGATCCTTATATCTCACGCCTTTTGGCACCATGCACGTATACACTACTTGAGAGGCAAAGACGCATCCCAATGAAATAATTCGAAAGCATAAATTTGATTAGTTATTCTTCATAAAATAGATATATATATATATATATATATATATATATATATATAGGATTAAGTTCAAATAAAACTCAAATTAACATAAAACTAAGAATCAATATCATCATTAATTTATGAAGATTAACGATCAAGATTAATAGGCTAATTTAAGCTTTAAAATTCACGTGTTTTTAAGTTAAGGTTATTACGGTAATTTTAATACTTTATAACTGATTGCATGTGAGATTTAAGGAATTCGTGCAAATTAGTTACGATAGATTAATTTGTGAATAGAATTTAGAGGAATTAATTATTATGGTAGTTATTCCCTGGACTATAATTCTTTTTGGAAATAATTATTATTAAAATAGCGATTAGTTCCATGGTTTCTTGAAATTTAATATATACTTTTTATAATTTTTATTAATAAAGATCAACTGCACATAACACATATATACTTTTTATAATTTAATATATACTTTTTATAATTTTTATTAGTTCCATGGTTTCTTGAAATTTACTACATGCACATAACACATATATCAAACACATATAATGCACATTCGAAAATAATACATTTGAAATGCACATTTACAAATGAATGAATAAATGAAAATGACACTTACATGAAATGCACTCATTCTTTATAAATGGATTTCCGACTTCATTTCTAAATGCACATTCAAAAATAATTACATACACCTAACACACATATCAAATGCACCACAAACAAAAATGATTAAATGCATATATTTAAATGAAACAACATTAGATATGCATATTATACAATTTAAATTGATTGTGAAATTGTCTTGAACAAAAAAACCAAATAATGAAAAAATATACGCCGAGTGTTAGTGTGCAGCAAATGCACAAATGAATTTTACATTTATATCCTTGAATTGTGAAAATAAATCGTTCGGATCAATTTGCAGCAAAAATATAAACATATATGCAATAAATTAGAAAGAATACCTGAAAGTCTTGAAAATACACTCGCCTCGATCATCGGGGACCAATTTCCAACTGAAATCGATGGTTCATGACCTTCTTGAACGACTCGTAATCACATGTGCAACATCATGCGATGGACATAAAATCCTACAATTGAGTTAAAATAATATACATTATATTCAAATAAGTACAATTGAGTTAAAATAATCTAATTAAACTATAGGTACTCATTCACAATAGTCAAGGTCTTCTTGCCCATCGCGTCGATGTGGACCCACCGCTAAACCCCTATCCTCCACCTATCGTAAGTCCTTCTACCGAGGCGCCAACTCCTTCATCGATGAGGTAGATGCGAAATATTCCTATGACTAGACCGCACTCCTCTACCTCGCCCCGACTTGCCATCCGAAAATAGATATTATGGATGATTAGTATTCATTACTAGAACGATGATTCCTTCATCCATTCTTAATGCTATAGTTGGTTTTAAAGACTTTATTCAAGTATTTTCCCAATAAAATTTCTTGCTTCTAAACTTGTAAGCCACTTAATGTTTGTTTAAATAAAAACAAATTTTGTTGGATTGATTATGAATATGTTCTAACATGTACCATCAATGATCACAAAGCAATCAAGATTATCATTATAGAAGGCCCAAATCCCATGTTCTTGGTTTTTAAAAAAAGTAGGCAAGAAACTAAGAAAATATGCTTTTTTCTTTTGCTATTGGAGTTGGTATTTTTTTATCTCGCGATTAATTTATTTATCTTATGTGAAGATATTGGAACTATATACTCTTCTTTTCATATATGCAATCAAATTATTTTTTTCCGTGGAGCCTAGCTACTAGTATGTTATAAATAGCTTATTTGTTATATTATAATATAGATAAATGTCAAAATATCCAAATTATTGTATGATTGTAACTAAATTTGACAATGGCTTACATCTATTCATCTCCATCATAATCATCATCATTCAATGTATTATCATTTTCTGATTCCGACAATTCATATGAATCTGATTCCGACAATTCATCATCTTCGACTGATTCGTCATCTGCTTCTTCTATGTCTATCAAAGTGCCGTCAGGATGAACTCGTGTCATGTCATCATCAACCACTACACTTGTAATTAAAGGCATTTCATCCTCTTGAAATGACGGAGGTACTATCGAACTAGATGATTCATCTGAGACTTCCACATTAGCTCTAGCTTTAATTTTGCATACATCCCACCAATCCTTTGTAGATTGTTTTAAACTCGGATAAGGACAATAGTATACTTGAACGGCTTGTGTGGCAAGGACAAACGGTTCATACTTATTATACCTTCGTCTATAATTCACAGAAACCAAATTGTATTCAGGATGCACCGATGTCCCCAATCGTGATGGATCAAACCACTCGCATCTAAACATTGTTACGGTCTTCATAGGTAGTCCATTGTATTCCAACTCACAAACCTCCAAAGAATCGTCCATAAAATCGAGTTCATTCTTATCCGCACCATAAGTTTTACCTTTAATGCACACACCATCGCTCATGGTGGCTCTTGTGTCCCATGCTCTAACGTGTGAAATTTATACCCATTTATGTAGTACCATGGATACGTCTTAATCATTGGAGAAGGCCCTTTGCTAAATCCAATATGAATGGATTGACGACATTGTTGGTATGGTCTTTGACCTAAATCCAACAAATCAATAAACAACTATCAATCGATGATTAAATATTACAAAACGCTCGTTAATGGGATTATATACTCACATATGTATCAAACCAATGGGAGAAGTTTCGTCGATTTCCTTTTGAATCTCGAGAGGAGGAGATCCGTGGATGTAATCTTTTCAAGAAATCGATAAACAAACTTCAAAATAAATAGTTATAATTAGTATTTAAATAGTTATACTAATTGAAAGTTTTACAACGTGAAATTATAAATACTTACTTTAAATACATGTCTCGCAACTTCAACGCAATTCAATAACACATATAATCGAGCAAAGATCATACTCACTCGAATCTAGATATCTCTTCGACATTTTTCCAAAAGAGCGCCCACCTTGCTTGAATATTGAAAGCATATCTGGGAAGTCTTCATGCCTAATATCTCCACCAACATTATAATTACGAGGCATATTCTTATGTTTCGTTCTTACTTGACCCTCAAAATAATAAGAACATAATGTTGATGCTTCTTCTACTAAACGGGTCCTCAATACGAGCTTCATCTCGCTACATGCACTAGTAGATGTTCCATTGAATCAAGAAATTAGGAGGAATATACGCCGAGCTTGCATAAAATGACCGGAATATTTTCAAGTTTGCACATGTCCTCAAGTTTGATGTTTCGAGAGGTCAAATCTTTGAAAATAAACTTAATTCCGCTATCGCTTCCAAACATTAGGTGGAGAAGTTCTCAAATGCAATCGGAGTATCTGTGCATAAAAACATGGCGATCGTGACTCTTCATCCCAAACATCTTCAATTTGGTTATGTCTACACATCTCGCCCATATTTGAGACATACCCGTCTGAAATCTAAGACCTTTCACCCATTCGCACAAGACTTTTTCTCATGTTTGTCAAGTGTGTAAGAAGCTTTTGGATACTTGCTGTCGACTCATTCATCTTCAACTCGTCATTGCAGACAAATTAAGTTCTTCTCTTGATTTGCTCGTATCTTCGCCTTACGGAATATTCATCACGTTGTTGAACACATTATCAAATACATTCTTCTATATGTGCATGACATCCAAATTATGTCGAATCAAAAGAGAACTCGAAGACGGTAAATCCCGAATATACCCGCTTCTCCAACCACTACCAAAATATTTGGAAATACTACTATTTATTGCATCACTACCCATTTCAGTCACCTTCACTAGTCCCATTCCTTCAATCCTAGATAATAGTTCTTCTCCCGATAGCGCTTCAGGTGGACTACTAGTAATCACCATATTCTTTCTGAATCCTCTTCTATCCCTTCTGAATTGGTGATCGGGATTTAAAAACTTTCGATGATTATCAAACCATGACTGTTTACCACTTTTTGGTAAAGTAAACGCTTCAGTATCCTCCATGCAATGTGGACAAGCTAACCTTCCACTGTATCCATCCGCACAACATAGAGTACGCAGGAAAGTCACTAATTGTACAAAGCAATGCAAAGACGATCCGAAAATTTTGTTTCAATGATACATCATAGTAAGGACACCGCTTCCCACAAATCTACTAACTCGAAATTAATGGTTGCAAGAACACATCAATCTTTTCTTTTGGATTACGTGGCCTCGCACTAGAATTGTGAGAAACATATATTGTTCCTTCATACACATCCATGGAGGAAGATTATAAGGAGTAACTATAATGTGCCATGAAGAATATTGTTGCCTGATTGACCAAAAGGCTGAAACCGTCGGTTGAAAGACCAATCTAACATTACGAATCTCGATTCAAACAAAGGAAACTTCGTGTTCAAATGTTTCCATGCAGTGTGTCTCACGGATGGCGCATGACCCCATCATCGATCGACGATGCATGCCAACGATATTCTCCGTAGCCTCGGATGCATACAACCTCTCGTAGTCGAGGGTAAGAGAAAATAATACATCTTCTTACATGGAATTTGTGATTTCTTTCGATTTTCGAGCTCGATTATTGCTCTTGAAACGTGGATGCTCACAAACTTTACATCTCGTCAATTCGAATCTTGTCGCTAGTAAATCATGCAATTATGTGGACAACAATCTATCTTGTGCACGATAATCCCATGCCACGCAATAATTTCTTCGTCTGGTAGAAGTCATCGTACAAGATTACCATCCGGATTGTCTCTTTCACGAGTTACGTTATTTGATCAAAACCTTTCTCGATATATTATTCTCGCTTTCCAACTCGAAGTCGAGCCACAATGCATAATTGTGAATGGTTTGAGCAACTCGCCACAACGGTTTATCGACGCCCAACATGTCGTAAAATTTTCGTGCCTCAAGATTTGGTTCATCTTCGTGCTCGGCAAAGTTAAAGCGAGGACCAGCAAGATCCATTACCATCGTCGACACGCACTTGATTGAGGTTCAACTTCCAACCGCATTGTAGGATCTATACTCACATTTGTCTCCCTCGAAAGATCCAGTGTTATAATTTGGAACAAATCCAAATTTTGAAACGTGATATCGCACGGTATCTTGTACTTGATAAGGTATATTATTGCACTTACAAGGACACTTGATCTTTTCCCCATCCATAAATGATAGTTGATTACTAGCAAACTCAATGAAGTTTTCAAGTCCGCAAGAAAATCATGATTTAATCCACCACAGTACTAAACGCTTATACATCCATTCACGATTCGACTCATCACGAGGAAGTGGAAATGAGATTCTGGAAGTGAGAAGCAAATGTTCCTGTCATGGGGAAATGGGATTCTGGAAGTGAGAAGCAAATCTTGGGAGATGAATGTTCGCAAATGTTGGGAGATGAAGTGAGAGGCAAATGTTCGAGTACCAACTACTAAGCCCGACTTTAATAGTACATTTGGTTAATGATTTGGAAGTACATTTGTAAGAGGGAGAGAATTTAGGTGAAGGAGATGCGCATAACTCTATTTATTGGTAAATAGAGGTATGCATAATTTTCTAATGTTTGGTTATGTTAGGATATATAGATGCAATTGGATAGATCTTAACCTCTAGTAACACATCCAAGTCTATTTCTACAAATTTAGATCCAAGTAATTTCTACAAATATAAATGCAAAAGGCAAGAATCAACTACTTAATCAACTAATCAAAAGCAATAAATTTCTAAAATATAGATGCAAAAGGCAAGATACTCATATTCGGATCCAAGTCTATTTCTACAATTAATCAACTACTTAAATCAACAATTTCCAGATAAAAGGCTTAATAATTTCGGACTAAAAAGTATCACATGAAAATATGATACTTTAGCTAAATTAACATTTTTAAAATTATACACACATAACATATATATCATGTGTAAAGAGAAAAGATAAAGTCGATATTTATTTGCCACAAAGATACTAAAATCAAAACTTTTTGAAAAATAAAATAAAAAACTAGATGTTTCTTCTATAGAGTTCGGAGTCATCAGAGTTCGGTAATGTGTGATAAATTATAAAAAATCATCAGAGTTCGGAGTTGAGCTTAATAAACTCGTGACAAACCAAATTCGAGCATAACTATAGAAGCTCTAGTCGAGTTCGGAGTCGAGCTAATAATTAGAAAGTTCAAAACAATTCATAACTCGAGTTAATTATGAGATTCTTTTGTGGAAGAAAATTCGTTGAGAGAAGGCGATTTTCTCACATTTTGCTACGTTGGTAAATCGGTGTTTTATGTCAAGATTTTCTTACGAAATGGTCATGAAAGTAGCATCCAACGTAGCGAGAAGATCGATGAAACTTCCCTAATCGGTATATGTTCCAACACAGTTCGTTTGAAAATTCGACAACAGTCTGTTTCTTAGTCCATTTTCCTCGTGAAATTATGTTACTCGTGCGGAAAATCGTGAGAGAAATGAGACGAAGGAGTGGAAAGTTTCAATGGAAGTTTTGGTCCTAATTTAATTTATTTTAGTTTTATTAATAATATCCATTGAAGTTGATTATGCATTCTTACTTTCTTAGGAATATTTTAGTTTAATTGAAGATGCATGTAAGAATTAATAATTAAGGTTTGATTATTTGGCAAGTAATTATCAATATTGAGTAGTTATTAAAGAATGGCATGTGAGTGTGTTGAACACAAGTGGTCCAAAAAGAAATGGCTTAGAAGATTAGAACTCGCTAGTATTGCCAAATAAAGAAATGAAGAAGAAATGAATAAAATTGAATAATTACCGACTTGGAGGAAAAATCCTCAAGCACAACATCATGAATGATGCAGTTTGGTATTTAGCTCTCACCATTTTGTTCTCAAAAATATTGACATGGTTATTGAAAAATGGCCATATATTTGCTCCGCTCCAAGTCCCATCTTCGAAATTTTCGTTTTTTCTCAGTTTGATAATTACATATTTACTCACAACTGGCTGAGGTAGATATTGAATTAATGAGACGCTACGTTCAATATACTTTTTCAAGAATCCAACGCACGCACGTGCACATATCACAAAAAAAACATTATAAAGCCTGGCATTTTTGAAGCGTCACACTGAATTAATTAAGGATAAATGTAGAAAAAAAAATCCTTTGTGACTGAGCTTTTAAACCCTAAACTTCGAGTTCGAAATTTTAAGAAGACAATTTTCCTAAGATTTCATTTGATGACGAAGCTTTTGTACAATAATTCACCGCTAATATTAAGAATTATGATCATATTACATCTCGTGGATCCAACATTAATAAATCTTTGGTTTCTATATGTAATATATACATAACATTTCACTTTAAACCCTAAAATATTAGTGTGCTAACAAAATATACAATCAAATGCATGAACTATAAAAGAACTAGCAAAAGTATAATGTAAATCAATTTTAGAATAAAACCTAACTTGTCGAATTTCAACATGGATTTTAAATAATTTATACTTACGTCCACCAAATATATATATATACCAATACATACATATGTACAAATATACCAATACATATATACCAATACATACATATATATACCAATACATACCAATATACCAATATATATATATATATATATATATATATATATATATATATATATTTTCAATATATACATATATACCAATACATACATATATACTCATAATTCCATAAATTTATATATAAATCAACAAATATAAATTATGCTTATATAAATCAACACAGACGGAAGGCCAAGTGGTCAAGCTTAAGGCGTGGACGGCGACGGCAGAATATTTGGGCACGGCAATCCACGAGAGGCGGAGGCGGCGAGGCAGTGAGGCTGGGGATGGGCGGGGGCGGGGGGGGAGGGGGTTCAAATTAGCTAGGCGGAGAGTAATGAAATGGGGAAGAAACCCGTCGATATCTAATTTTTAACCGGATTAGCGACGGATATTTCCGTCGTTATATTTAAAATCTAGCGACGACCTAACGACGGTAAAAGGCATTGACGAGAATAAACTTGTAATACCCTGAATTTATGGGCTTAAAATTTTGAAAATAAAGAAGAGCAAGACGATAGAAACGAGAATAAAAGTGAACATCGGTGAATTATCGATTTTGAATAAATCGAAATTTCTCTTGAAAATTTGAACGAAATAATTTTAAATATGTTTTTAAGTATATTTAGGATATTATTTGCACTAAGGAAGGAAAAGAAATATTTTTCCTTATTTAATAGTGATTTTCGAAAAATTTAAAGTATAAGGAATTAATTTGTGATTTATTATGTGATCACTTGATTTTATGTGATGAGTTGTCATGTTTATCTTATATTATATGATAAGATAATTATCTTTAACACCCAAGCATGAGGTGTAAGTGATAAGGTTGAAAATGACATTAGAGATAAGATAAGCTTGTTAAGATATTTTATTAAAAGATAAGATAAGGTCATGATTAATTAAGAGATAATGTTTATCTCTTAGAAATGTGTAGAAATGTGTAGAATATCATAGGAAATAATATTTTAAATAATAGTTGCATGATTTTCGAAATTTAAAGTATTATTTTATGTGAAATTTGAAAATAATGATTTTTATGTGATAAATGTATTAAATAATTTATTTAAATTATATACTTGATAAATATCATGATTCTAGATCAATCTTATCTCCTAGGAAGTATAAAATTTCGAAATTAAGGAAATAGGGTAAGAATGGAATTTTATGAAATTTAATTCTTAGAAACCCTAATTTTCAAAAATTGGGGAAAATGTTAGAAATGTTCCAAAATTTATTTTATGATATAATATCATTATATTTATGTAATTACTCATGAAAATAATATTGGTTATAAAAGAATAATAGTTTGATGATTTATCCTTAGCTTTGAATTATTTGCCGATAACTTTACATTAGTACATGAAATTGATCTTAATTAATTTTCTTATGATATAAATTATTATCTAAGATCAAAATTATGTCACATAGCTATTAATTGGAAGAAAATAAAATATTTGGCATATATTACATGTGGTGGAAAATTTGCCACATATATATTATAAAATTTGTAATTTAATTATTTTAGGACAAGTGTGATGCAAGTTGTATAAATGATTCAATGTACCTATTAAAAGATAAGATATGATAAGGATTTAGATAAGATATGATAAGGATAAAGATAAGATGATCTAAGGATGAGTTGTAAAGATAAGATAAGATAAGATATGATAAGATTTGATAAGATAAGATAAGATATGATAAGATTTGATAAGATAAGATATTTTATGAAATAATGATTAAACCCACTTTATAAATCCTATAAATAGGAGGTTACCCCTCCCATAACCTCATAACCAAAAAATAAGAAGGAAATAAGAGAGAAAAATAGAGAGGAAAGGATAAATAGTGTTATTCGAAGTACTCTTCGATCATAGAGAGAAATACGTCGCCAACGTCGATCGAATCCGATAAAAAGGTTAGAATTTATGTTATAAGCTTATGTTGTTCATATAATTTTCGAAAATTATGTGACTAAGGCTAATATGTTTAGATATTGTATTTATATGATGTTATTAAGCATGTAGTATAATTATATCACAAAATCAAGCATGATATCAAATTCTATATATGGACCGAAAATTTAAATATGTGATATGTTGATGAGTATGATTTGTAATTGTTGATTTGAGCATAGAATCATGATCTATGGTATTAATTATGCTTGTATGATTTTATGTAGAATTTTTGGAAAACCTTAGTACCTAAGTCTATGAATTTCGAAAATTATAGAACATGATATTATGTTGAGATTTAATCCATGTTTGAGTGTTATCATAACATATTGGAAGTGTAGAATCATAATATAGTGTTGTAGGAATTTATCGGATTTGTTAAGAATTTATTGGACCTAAGTCCAAATTTTCAAAAGTGACTTAGGAAGATTAAATTCAATAGCTTGCAATAAATAAAAATGATGTTATAATAAGGATGCTTATGGATAATTATGTGTTATGTGATTTTATCGAATTTTGGAAATTGTTTGCTTAGTTTAATTAGGGTTTTCAAAACTATAAGTTATAAGTATTAATGTTATAAATTTATTTTATGAGATATAATTGCATAATATGATCCAAATGATGTTTTAAACATATTATGATTTTATGGGAATTTTAGAACAAGAATTGCACATAAAATAATAGAATTACATAAAGGAATTAAAAGTCAAATGTTGACTTTAGTCAAAATTGTTGACTAAATGTTGACCAAGTCAAAATTGTTGACTAAAAACGTTGACCAAGGTCAAAGGGCACGAAATTCGATAAAACGCGATCTATGTGACGTAGTACAATGTGACTTACGTTACGTAAGTACATTAAAACGTACATTATGTTCTAAAGAGATGGAATATCTCTTATATGAGAAACGATTTCATAATCGACATCATTTTGATTAGGAAACATCAAAATAAGTCCGACGTTAGCCTTATTTGATGCATATGAAGTTATAGACGATGTTCAGTATAGCGATGTACTAAACCTCGTTTCTCACGTTAAAATGGGCCCTTTCGAGAGGAGAAAGAAGGCGATAATTAAGATTAGTGACGTAGAACTTTAAGTTCCCGAGGTGGGCTTTCTTACCAAAACCTTTTATGAGCTTTTGAAAATATTTATCGTTATTATTGTCTTGTTTCTTGAAAAATTTTGAGATACGATATTGTCGCAGATAATGTTTTATGTTTTGTAGATGTCCATTCGGGTTGCCGGGCAACAGAAGTTACTAATCGGATCCCAGTTGGAGGTGTAAGTAGAAATTCCCAGCTAGGGTTGTGTACACATTAGCAGATCACGGTTGCGATCGGTTTCGAATCGCCGGTTGCGATCATTGCGTCCGGTGAAGGAGGCCTCCTCCCGTAGCGCTTATCCATAGCCGACTTGGAATATACGTTGTGATGAGAAAATGCTCAGCAGCGATGTTTTGAGAAAATGAGAAAATGTTTTAGTAGTAAGGCCTTTTCAAATAAAACCCCTGCCTGTCTTCTGTGATGAGGCAGACAATATTTCGTAAAGTAAAATGTTTTCGCAATGTGTCCACCGAGTGCATTATTTGTACTCACCGCATATTTGTTTTAAATGTGCGAGTTGAGCGGTGATGGAATGAGGCGGAGTTGAGCGGAACATTTTGTCAAGACGTATGATGTATTTTTGGTTCGCCTTGAGAACGCATCTTCACATGCATGTCTCACACGATTTTCATTGTCGACCTCTCGAGAGACATTATCTTTTTGTTACTATGTAAAAGTTACTGTTGGTTGAACCCTTGAAACCTTATATATATATATTTGTTATTTTGCTCCATCATGATTCTCGTTTCTGTTTAAAACATCTATATTTCTTCATAGATGAAATGAGTTGAAAACCTTATTCTGTTCATATTCACTTAACCCGAACCCGAGTCGCGGTCCGGTAAGGTTTAGCCAAACCGGGCTGTGACAAAACTTAACGACGGATAAAATCCGTCGTTAAAATATGTGCAAAATAGAAAAAGATAAAATCTGTTAATATAACGACGGAGTAAATCCGTCGCTAAATATAACGACGGACTAACGACTAAATATTTGGTCGTTGTAATTATTGGCGTAAAAAATTAAAAAAAATTAGTTTTAACGACATAATTTATTCCGTCATAAAATTTATTTATAATAAATCAAATTAAAAATAATATTAACGACGGAATATATCCTTCGTAAAAATAATTAAAAAATAAATAATAAAAAATCCGTTAACTTACGACGGATCTGCGACGGATATTTAATGTCTACAATAAAAAAAATAAAAAATCGTTAATTTAACGACGGACCGAATCGGTCGTTAAAAACAACGACGGATCAGAGACGGATATACCGTCGTTATATGTTCGCGCGAAATAGTACCGCCAAATTCCGTCGCTAAGACGTCTCAAGTCCGTCGTTAATTAATTTCGTTTGTATTCCGTCACAAATCCATCGCAGTATGACGACCCGAATTTTAGGCGTCGCTAATCCGTCGCTGTTCGCGCGTTTTTTTGTAGTGAATGAAAACATGCACAAGAAAATAATTTTTTTAAAGTTATGATGAGCCTTAAGGCAAAACAGTCATGCCCATAATCGTTGTTTAATATATAATATAATAATAACAATAATGGTTATAAGTAGCAATTACAAATATCTAAAATTTAAAAAGAAAATGACCAATTGAAGTCATACCTTGCGCAAATAGGTCAATTCAATAAACTCGTCGGCACCAATCATATACAAACAAAATAAATATATTTCGTCTCTTTATGACAGTCCAGTGATAAAGTAGGTTCTTGTAGCCGAAAGGTCATAGGTTTGAACCCTACTAACGTTTCTATGGATTTGAGTTTGTCACACCTGGTTTTCCAAGTGTGGTTTGCAGCTTATTGCTACTGCGATGTTGCATCATGTATGGTTTGCAGGCTCATGTATAGTTTGCAAACTATTGTACATGAAAGTGAGTTTTATCCAGTGCGCACCAAAAGTAACAACTTCGGGTTCCTATGAATTCAAAATATATATATATTTCAGCAAATTTTAGTATCTTTATTTATTAAAGAACAAAAATTCGTACATTTCAATTTTTTAAGGAATTGTTGAGCCTATTGCACTTAAAAGAATTTTTGAGATGAAACAATTGGGATCCACAAAGTATTGCGAGCGGAATACTCAACCAACAGAAAAAAAGAAAAAAAATGGATCCGATAGACTTTATTCGCCTAATTTGCAAGACCAACCAAACGCTCGCTATAATGTATACCTACTAAAATTTAAATATATACATCATATCTATCACTTGAACGTATTTATACGACGATTAGGTAATGTCACAGAAACTAGAAAGTATTGATTAATATAAATATACAAGATTATAATAAATAGTGTTATGTGGCACGCACCGTCACGTAATAAGGTTGGCACAATTTAGTACTCGTCTATATAAGTACACATTATAGGAAGATATCAAATAAAAAATTATTTTTCGTAAGAACATATATACCATTAGTGCACTTTATGTATAAAGTTGTTGTATTATGATAACATTGATGAGCAATGTTGTTTTTTACCAGATTTCAAGAATGCATTAACTTTATACTTAAAGACATTGGTTCGTAGTGCTCATACGAAAATAATCTTTATTATAATTCAACTCATTATATTATCTCATACATATATATGTATAATGAAACATATGCCACTAATGGTTGGTTTGAATAAGGGGTAAATAACTGGGTACTCACTAGTATAAACATTGGTAATTTCACTCAAATCTTAAACGTTTGTTGGTTTTAATAAAGGGTAATGAAAAAGACATTGGTAAGAACTCAAATTTCTAATCTTCCTTATATGTTCACTCACTCAACAAACGTATATTGTTAAAAAATTCAACACGTTAGGGAATTTCACTGTAAGACAAACCCAAAATTAATTGCTTTGGAGTTTGAAGGGCAGACTGTGAGGTTGGTGAGTTTTAAAGAAGATGGAATCAAAAAAGTCTAGTAGTTCAATGCGTGCACAGTAATCCCTGATCTATTCAACTATTATTTTAACCAAAGTGTGCCCAGAGAGCTAAAGAACTTATCAAAAGGGCCCTTCATATTGATTTATTATTCAATTAACCAAAATATATAGAAGATAGTAGGATATGACAGCACCTTGTCACCATGTCCATGCGTGTTGTACTGCAGTAGATTAAAATAAGGCCATTTCTTGTCTGACAAAAACAAATAACATATAAAAAAAGGGGGTTAATTTATTTTAAGACCTTCCTTGATTTGAGAGATATGAAGAATATAAATAAGTATATGGTGTTGCCTATTTTGGCCATAAATTGTAGTCAATGTCATACCAAGTCATAAAACTAATGCCTACTTGGATCAGTACAAATGCATACATACAAACAAACAAATGATGCCCTTTTAGTGGCATTTTCTTCCTCCACTATCCTTTCATTTTCAAGAGCTGTTGATGATAGGACAAAGTTAGTTCTTCATGCCTTGTATTCCCTATTTTCTGCTCATAGATATGCATGATTAGTGCATTCTTGTTAGGGAACTGTTGCAATGAATATTATTTCTTTATGATATTTTGTTGATGAACTCCTTTGACCAAAGCTCCATGACATGTTTGAGAGAAGAAGAAAAATCATGAAAGTGGGGAAGATGTTGAGAAATTGGTAGTTTGGGTGAGCTTTTATCTAGGATAAATTTCCTTGCACCCTGTGTATTTTAAGAATGTCCCCACTCATCATCTCTTTTGATTTCCTCTGTTTTTATGCAGTTTCTGATGCTCATGTAGTAATCTTATTTGTGTATATCTGAATCAGTTCTTCTCCGTTGAAGAAATTCATTTCTGAACATACAATCCATACATAGAGTTCAATCCTATACTACTGTAAATCAAATCAGTCATGGCAAAAGATCATCAATAATTCAAGAAGTGCACGAGAAAATGAACTCAGCTGTCTGTGGGGATTGTTCAGCATCCTCGAATCATGTCAAGGTCGTCCCGGCCCTAAGATGATCTTGAACGGGAGAGCAGAAAAGAAACATCATCGGTATACATCCTATATTCGTTCAGTTTTATGCATTCTGTTTCAACACAGATGAAGTATGATAGTTGATTGTAGGTTTATGAGTCAAATTGTTAGGTGATGGTGTTAATGAATATAGAGATAAACTGGCAGTGGTGATAGGGGTGGGAAATTTATGCCATAAATGCTGATATGTTGTGTGGTCCTTGCTGAATGCAACTAGCTATTTGTGAAAAGATGGGGGCAATCTTATAACATCATGCCGCCTTGTACTAGTCAATCATTTGCTTACAGACTTTGAATCTTCTGCAACAGATTATCGGAGACCACTTGACCCGATTGCCAGCTTCGATGAAGAATGTCGAAAGATTCATGTAAGCTTTCAGTTTATATTCAGTATAGTTTTCTTCTTTCATTGTGATTTGGAGTCTTTTTTGCAAAAATCTTTCTTGCAAATGTGTATGTGACAATTTATATAGGGCTATCAGAGGTTGAAAAGAAACAGATCCACGCCATTTAGCTGTAGATGAATTTGTGTTTTATATTTCTTTGCTAGCAATCAAATATATAAGTTGTTCATATTTGAGATATTGTTGTATCCAAAATGCATGAATCTGCTTAGTACTTCCCTCTCTCTATAATGTAGTAGAATTTTTAATTGGTGTGTCTACTTGATATTGAACTAATTTATCATTTGTTTTGATTCAGAATGGGGCAGGTCTGAGAAGTAGTGTTCGATTTGATGGTAATGGCAGAAGTGCGAGGAGCTGCAGTGGAGAAGACACGCCTGTT
This sequence comes from Salvia rosmarinus, assembly GCA_036937905.1. Classification (NCBI taxonomy): domain Eukaryota; kingdom Viridiplantae; phylum Streptophyta; class Magnoliopsida; order Lamiales; family Lamiaceae; genus Salvia; species Salvia rosmarinus. Next base: position 106,800,572 of record CM072816.1, on the reverse strand, counting down.
GAGAAGCACAAAAGCAAACGAGACATAGTTAAGAGACAGCAATATGCTAAAATGGATGCTGAACTTGTTGATCACCTCACGAAAACTCACAAAAGAACGAGGAAAAGCAGCCAAGACGTCTATCGATCATCTTCTTTGTGTTGTTTGAATAATGCAGCTAGGTTGATGAATGGGCTGCCTTCGGCTTCAGCTGAAAAATCGTTAAATAAGCTCACTCTTGCTGCGATATTAGGGGCGGTCTGTGCTCAGAATCACCAGCAAGAAATTAAGCTTTCTGAATATCTACAAAGAAATAGCTGTCTTGGAAAGTATGATGAGGTTGATGAAATCAACATTAAGATGAGGGCCAAGGCTTTTGTTGATCAAATGTATATCGACAGAAAGTTTTTTCTCAGAGAAGAGAGGAGCTCTCAGTCATCCAAATCATTCTCCGATGCATTGGAAATGTTGAACTCGAAAGGGGATCTATTTATGCCAGATTCCGACTCCATGCTAGCAAGGCGCTTGAAGAAGATGAATCCTTCTCAAACTGAGAAAGATACAATCAAGGCAGTACTAAGTGGCAATGCATCAGAATATGAGGACAGCACTTCTGCTAAATCTGGAAGTACGTTGGCGATGCATGAGGCAAACATGAACGATGAGTTATGGCAGAAGATGGATTATCAGCTCAATTACTCCTCAAAAACAAATTTCATAGCCCAGCCTTCGGATAAAATAGTAATACTGAAGCCAGCTGCCCGGAGTGAAAATATTACCTGCAAGTGCTCGTCACTGCAGTATCCTTACAAATCAAGTAGAAGAGTATCCGAAGTGAAAACTACATCCTTCTCTTTCAGAGATATCAAGAAAAAACTGAAACATACACTTCGAGTCTCCAAAATGGAACCGAGCCAACTATCTCAGGAGTGCATCTGTGATGGCAATTCCTCTACCAATGCTAAGAAGGAACGAAAGGTGTTGAATAAACAGGAGCTCAAATCCAGCAGGGGATCTGACATAGCTTGCTTGACTGATACTACGCGCAGAAAATTATACTTCTCGGGTGCTAGATCTTCTAACAACCAGGAATGTGATGTGATTTTGGAGGCAAAGAGGCACCTCTCCACAAGATTGGATAATCTAACATCTGTAGAGGCAGTGGCAAGTAAAAAATCCCTGAGAACCCTGGAATGGATTCTCTCATTGCCCGAGCATGACTTCTGGCCCTTCAGCCCGAGAAGGGACAGCCTATATTGTTCCGGTTCTGCAGAGATGAGATTTAGTCCTTACAACACCTCTCCCAGAGCCACTGAAAGCAGTTCTCGTGTACAAAATGAACTAAGATCAAACAAAGAGGTTGCATCATTGCAGACAGTTGATGCAAAGACATATTCTATGATTCCAAGAACTGAAGCAGAACCCCGAGATACTAATATTTCTACTGCAGACAAAATTAAAATTGATGGTAGGAAATTGTCCTGTTTCTGACATGATACTAGGTTTCTATCAATCTGCCGTTTTACCAATCCGTTTTGCATAATATTATAGGTCAATCAAAGATTACAGAAATGGACAGCTTCCCACAATCTGAATCACATGTTTCAGGAGAAGTGCTGAGTGAAACAACCAGTGCCAGCATCACCAAACCTTCGAGGATGACGGACACAATCAAAGCACAGAAATATGACGGTGTTGTAATGCATTCCGTAATGGTAAGTGCTTGATCCCTCTCCTTTTTTCACCTTTTCACTAAGGTGTAACATTTATCTTTTATTTACCTTGTAAAATGTTGTTACTTTGCAGGCTTCACTAGCAGAAAATGAGACAGTTACATCTACACTGGATGATTTCCCATCTACTCCTTCAAACGGTCACCATTCAGATACGGCTGAAAACATCAAATTTCAAGAAGAGCATCAAAGCCCAGTTTCCGTCCTTGAGCCATTCTTCATAGAAGATTCCAACAGTCCACCAACATTCACACTTCAAACCGGTAAGCTCGCCATGGTCAAGACCACTCACTACCTTCTCTGCTGCCAGAGACGTCTTATTAACTAGATTTCAGGTCAATTTTCAGGCAGAAAGCAACTGCAACGACATCGTCTTGTCTTTGAAGAGTGCTCATTCGAGTCATCCCCTCAGTATGCACCATCCAGCGCACATTCCTGCATGGGCGAAGAACTGTGCCAATACGTGCAGTTGGTAATGGAAGCTTCTTCCTTAGATTGGGATCAGCTATCAGAACTCAGATGCCAACCCGAAGAGCTGCTTCATGAATCTTTATTCGATGAAGTTGAGCTTCCACCTCTTGATTGCTTTTACGACCCTAAGCTTCTATTTGATCATATAAACGAAGTGCTATTAGCGATATACAAATGCCATTTCTGCTCTCGTCCTTGGCTAGCTTCTGCCACGCCCAAAATCAGGTCCGCACCACTGGCTGAAGTAGTGCTTGATGAGATATTAGCAGAAGCTGACTATTTTCTACTTCCCACGAGCGAGAGAAGAAGTTTTGACGAGCTCGTCTCAGAAGATGCAAAATGTAGATCATGGCTAGATGTTCGACTCGATACAGAACATATTGTCACTGAAGTTTCAGAAGCAGTCCTGGAGGAATCCTTACTTGATACACATATACTTGAGACCTTTGCTTTGTTCATAGTATAAATCTTTCATTTTTATTTTTATTTTTATTTTTATTTTCCTTTTGAGTTGAATGTGAACCCAGCATGTTACATTGAATTCTTTGTTTTTCCAGGCTGCAGGATCTTGATAGGTAGTGGAAGTGGAAATCTTCAGCTGGTTAATAGGAATGTACATCTATATGAGGGACTCCATTCTCTAGTAGTGGAACCAAAAAAAAAGATAATTATTTATTTAATTTAACAAAAATAGTATATTGTATTTATAAAAAAATACAATAATTCATTAAACCTTCTTGAAGTAGATGGTAAACAAGTCAAAAGCAGCGGCCAAATTGCAATCGTCATGACCAAATGTATGTTGTTGTTTCAAAAGTTATATGTCGTAAATATTTGAAGGTTTTAATGTGTAGTGATGATGATGCGCAATGTGTATCTACTGCAAATGTTGTATGTAAAAAGTATTTCAATAATTATAATACAAATTTATATACTTTGTAGATTCTATAATTTTATAATATGTGATATTGTTAGAATCCAAAATTCTATTATTGTACTGTGTTAGGATTCATTAACTTTGTGGTGTGCACGATGATATTGTTCGATGTGCGGATGGAAAAATAGTCGTAATCTCTCATTGTCTTACATAGAGTATAGAGGGTGTTTACTGAGCTTATAAATTCTCCGCAGCGAATTTATAAGTCGTTTTTGAGTTTAAAAACAAATTATAATGTTTGCTTTTGTGAAATTTTATAAACTCAGCCAAACACTCGGTATAGAAAATAATTATGTTTATTTGTCTCGAGACTTTCGATTATAAAGGGATGAAAGAAAAACATAAAGCAGTGGATTACTTTTCAACTGACAATGCATAAAAGAAAATTTGTCTTCTTGATATTTTAACTTAAAAAGTTTATTTCAAAAAATTTACTTTAAAGAGATTTTTTATGAGCCCGGTTCTTAGAATTTTCCGCAAATAAATTCTTTTGAATTTAGTTTTTATGTTCTCTTCTTTTATTTTAGTGTTAATTATGAAATTCTATTTCATTTTTTATTCATTTATCAATTTCATGTCAACCTTCAAAACTTATCAAATTTTCTTATTCATTTCAATTGGTATTAATTTGATCTTCAAATGTCAACTCCAACGATTGAATTGCGACGCCACACAATGATGTGCTTCGACGCAAGGCCTACACATGACAAAATAATACTTACCGTCCAGTGCGCCACGACCTTATTCAGTCGTCGAAAAAGAGCTCTGATGATAAAATTAATATAAATTAAAATTTTTGAAATAAATTTAATAAGTTTTAAAGATTAAAATTGAACTATAAAATAAGCAAAGATTGTGATAGAATTTATAAACTCTTTATTTTATTATACTACTTTTTGATATAATCCGACAGTAGGAAAAGGAAAGTCCACAAAGCAAAACAAAAATATAATGTTTAATTATAGTTTTGGAAGACGAGAGGATCTTTTGTAGTGTTCAAGTATCTACCTCTAGACATTCCTTCCCGCCACATATAGAAAACCCTTGAGAAAACCCTAGCCTCCACTCGCTTAACCCTCTCCTCTCACACACCCCCGCAAAACCTTCCGCCATCAATGGACGCCCAAGCCGTCAAATCGAACCTCGTCCTAATCCTAGACTTCGGCTCCCAGTACACACACCTCATCACTCGCCGAATCCGTTCCCTCAACGTCTTCTCCCTCTGCATCAATGGCACGTCCTCTTTGAAATCGATTTCCGATTTGAACCCGAGCGCAATCATCCTCTCCGGCGGCCCCCATAGCGTCCATGCGCCGGACGCGCCGTGCTTCGAGCCCGAGTTCATCGAGTACGTGGAGTCGAAAAAAATCGCCGTTCTAGGCATATGCTACGGGCTGCAGCTGATCGTGCAGCAATTGGGGGGAGAGGTTAAGGTTGCCGGGAAGCACGAGTATGGAAGGATGGCGATTGAGGTGGAGAAGGTGGAGGGATTGTTTGGGAATAAGAAGGTTGGGGATAAGCAGAGCGTGTGGATGAGCCATGGTGACGAGGCCGTCAGATTGCCGGAGGGGTTTGAGGTGGTCGCAAGGAGCCATCAGGGGGCCGTTGCCGCCATTGAGAATCGAGCTAGGGGTTTTTATGGATTGCAGTATCATCCGGAGGTATTCTCCACTATTTCGTCTCTGTATTCGATATTTTTGGGACTATGATAGATTATTTGTTTCAATTTGGATCTTCGTAAGTTATAAACTATTTTTGGTTTGTTTTCATTGATATTAGTTGGTTGAAATGTTAATGCTAACTTATTGATCATGGCCTTTTGCTGGGTTTTTTTTAAATAGATTTGTTTTTGGCTCCTATTCTGATTATCTGTCCTTGCTGGTTGAGAAATGAGCTAACTGTGGTGTACTTGGTGATGCGAAGTGAAATTAACTTATATACTATATATTCTTTGCAGGTAACACATTCACCGGAAGGAATGGATACACTCAAATACTTCCTGTTTGACATATGTGGAATTAGTGCTAGTTGGAAGATGCAAGACATTCTTGACGAGGAGCTGAAGGTGATTAAAAGTACAGTTGGACCTGATGATCTCGTCATCTGTGGGCTGTCTGGTGGTGTAGACTCGACTGTTGCGGCTACTCTTGTTCATAAGGCGATTGAGATAGGCTTCATTGTCTCTTTGTTGACAATGGATTATTAAGGTACTTAGTTTTATACCCTGCTCTTGATTTGGTGTGTGATTTGTTTTATGTTTATAGTTATTCTAATTCTCTTGTTCGTTCTTTGATTCTTCTATAGGTGGCGTGAGAGGAGAGAGTGATGGAGACATTCGAGAGATCTTCATTTACCTGTCACTTGTGTTGACGCATCAGAGCAATTTCTGAGCAAGCTAAAGGGTGTTACAGAGCCTGAAAAGAAAAGGAAAATCATTGGGGAGGAATTCATCAATATATTTGATTCTTTTGGTCAAGAATTGAAGCAGAAACTGGGAAAGGAACCTGTGTATTTAGTTCAAGGAACCTTGTACCCTGATGTGATAGAGTCCTGCCCTGCTCCTGGAAGTGGAAGGACTCACTCCCACACAATCAAAAGTCACCATAATGTTGGAGGGCTTCCCAAGAACATGAAACTGAAGTTATCGAACCCTTAAACTTCTGTTTAAGGATGAGGTATGAGTTTCAAAAGTTCTTTTCTGTGTTTGATATTGTGCTTCTGTGTTTGTTGCTATATTGATGTTGTGTTTAATGCTTGACAGGTTCGTGAACTGGGAAAAATCATGGGGTTCCACAGGGCTTCTTGAAGCGCCATCCCTTCCCGGCCTGGCCTTGCAGTTCGTGTTCCTGGGGACGTTACATTAGGAAACCATTTGGACATTCTCCGCAAGGTATATAATAATCTTGTGTCGCACATAAATATGAGACAGGAGCTTGAATTTTCACTAGTTTTTGACTGGTAATTCATATTAGGCAGATGAGATATTCATTCAATCAATCAAAGATGCTGGGATTTACGACTCCATATGGCAAGCCTTTGCTGTGTTCTTGCCTGTACTAACCGTTGGTGTGCAAGGAGATCAAAGAACGTACAGTTATGCCATTGCGCTGAGAGCCGTCACCAGTCATGATGGAATGACTGCAGATTGGTATGAATTCTCTTCTCTATTAAGTATTAATTATTGTTTCTGCTCGTTGATCGATTGTGGAGTATAAAAGTGTATATCTTTTATTGCAACAACCAGGTTTGACTTTGATCACAAGTTTCTTGCTGATCTATCGACAAAGATTTGCAACGAAGTTGCTGGTGTAAATCGAGTTCTTATGGACATAACTTCGAAGCCTCCATCGACTATTGAGTGGGAATGATCAAATTGAAGGCGGACTAAATGTGTTCCAATTTTTTATTGTTACCTGCAACTCACTAGTGTTAGAACATAGAAGTATACTATGCAATTTACCTTTGAATTTTGACGATAAGATGTTGTTGATTGAGGATTAAGACAACTTCTGTGGTATATTAGTGTGTTCCTTTGTACGTTTTTTGGAGAATGTTTCTTTGCACTTTCGCTTGTTCATTTTTCATGCAGTTTCATCAGTCAAAGAGGAGTGAAATTGAGTCTTCGAGTAAGATAAGTTTGTTAATGGGCGGGTTTTGCCCAAGTTAGAATAAATATCGGTTCCAATTTTGAAATTGACCCATTAATTATATCGAACTTGGATTGGACGGATCATCAAATTATGAGTCCGCCAGTCCGGGTCAAATAATTACCTGAATGCTAAAATGATCATTAATTTTTTTAATTTTTTCATAACTTAATAAAAATCACAATTAATTACTAAATAAAATCTAAAACGTACTAGATAATTTCATAGTATAAAAACAATGTTGAATTTGATTGGATTCGGAACAATTGGGTTGAGTCTAGATCGATTCGTGTCTAAGCGGGTTTGAAAATGGAATATGAATCGCTATTAATGGTTATGAACAGTTTTGGATCGGTTTGGATAAAACTTGTCCATATTGATAAGGTGTTAGTGTAAGATTTAAAATGAAGGACAATTATCAGATTAAATCCTAAATTTTACTTGTCCCAAAAATATTTAGAACATTCATAATATCAATAAAAGACCCGAACTATTGACATTGTACTGAAAATATATTTCCAAATTTTTTGATTATCGGAATACTGACTGAGATGTCCACGTGACAAAATCACAAAAGTAAGTTCATGCTTTCAATAGGTTAATGATTATTATTAAAAGTGAGTTTTATGTGTAGCATACCATAATGTTATTTTACGAGACTTGATAAAGAATATTGGAAAAATAATGCATAATTTCTAAGTAATGGATTTTATGAAAACTTCTAAACAATGTGACAATAAATTTATAGATACAACATAGCACAAACAATACAACTTATAGCTTACATTATAAAATACTTTATTTGGGTTTTTTATTATAAAAATAATATTTTGATTCTAATTCTAGTTCCATCAAAGTCAATTTTTTTTTTTATAAAATGAATCATGAAGTACTTTTTTTTTGTATTATGGGAAACCCGCAGCTACCCACGTTCCTGTCCAATAGCCTGCAAACCACACAGGACATGTAAACTACACTTGAAATCAGGTGTGACAGGCTCAAACCCATGGAAGCGTTTGGTGGGGTTCGAACATATGACCTGCCGACCACATGAACCCACCTTAACCATTGGGCTGTCCCTAGGGGACTATAAAGTACTTTCTTTACTTATAGAAATGATGTTAATTTTATCTTTAGTAAAAATTTCAAAAGGTACTTCATGAACACTGGAAACAGAAATTTTATCTTCATATGGAAACATTCAAGACTAGTTCCCGTGGCATGCAGTGCCTGAGGCAGAGCCCCTCCAAAATTTTTTAATTTTTTTTTTATCTATATATAGATGATATTTATATACAACGAAGATCAAATAATAACCATTTTAAAGTGTAAATGTAAAAATAAAAAAAAATTATTGTGAAAGTTGATGAATCCGTCGAAAAAACTATTGAATCCACAATATTCGTAATTTTGTTTGGGATCGAATCTCGAGGGTGAAAAATCTATTTTTAGATTCATCAACTTTCACAACGAATTCATCATTTCTTGGATTATCGCATTCACACTTTAAAAATGATTATCACATTAATCCTCCATATATATATATATATATATATATATAGGGGGTTAACGTGAGAACTATTTTTATTGTGAGAACGTGAGAACCAAAAACTGATGAATTCACTGTGAAAGTTGATGAATCCGCTGGGAAAATTACTGAATCCAAAAAAATAGAATTTTTGCTCCTCATGGGATTCGAACCCGGGTGAAAAATTCTGAATTTCTGAATTCATTAACTTTCTCAACGGATTCATCAACTTTCATAACGAATTCATTTGGTTCTTAGTTTTTAGGATAAGAATGGTTCTTATTTGAACCAAACTCTATATGTATATATATATATAGGGAGTGAATTAAATGAGAACTTCAACTTTTTTGAGAACTAAGAACTAATGTGGTCCGTTCATTTTTATAATCTAACGGTCAAGATTAATTATAAATATTTTATTATCCTCATATTTTAATGATAACTGTTTAGCCCTAAAATCAAGGGATTTTATATATTGATTTTCTTAATTATTCTCATATGCACAATTACTACGATTACATGCACAACACATTTAATTACATGAATATAACAATGAATTATAATGGATAGCATACACAAGAACTACGATTACATGAACACCAATATGAATTATATGAACAACGAAAAATAGAAAGTGAAATATTAAAACACCGAAAATTTAGGGTTTTGACTATTTTTATCATTAAATAATTATGAATCGTCCGATCTTATTTAATCTAACGGTGATTATTGGTTCTTAGTTCTTATCTAAGAGGTGATTCTCTCTATAACCAACCTCTATATATATAATAATTATTAGAATAAAAAGGAATAATTATATTGTGAGGATGAAACACAGAATAAAACACAACCTCTAAAGGATAATTCTCATTTTTAAGTGGTCATTTTTTCCTTTTTTCAATCATAATTGTTAAAGTTTAGAAATTTCAAATGTATTTTGCTTATTTCTGTTCTTTTTTATAAATTTATAGATTTCTTTCTCATTCTACAGTTGAATTTAGATTTGGAATTTATTGTAGATTTATGATGGATACATAAAACCTAAAATTTGAATTTTATAAGGTAATATCATGTACATAATTGGCCATTATTATTTACTTAGTATATGTTGCATTATATTGATTCTTGTAGCTCTAATTAATTATTTACTAGTAAATTAAATTATTCTAAATTTGCAAGATATATTTAATATTAAGGTATATATAGGAAATAAATTTAGTTATGAACAATCTTGTTTATTTATACAAAAATATTAGGATATCTTGAAAGTTGATTGTTAAGATAGATATAGTTCGTGAATGATTACACTAGAATTAACATATTTCATAATTTAATTAAATTTAATTGTTTCTTTATATGTGAAAATATATATTGTGAAGGTTCCATTAATTATGAGGTGATCAAGTTTTTAATTTTGTAAATATTTTTATGTGACTCAAACAATAATATATTATTATTAATTTTAAAATTTATCTTTAATTTTATATGTTATCATTTTTAAAATCATAATTAATTAGATCCACTAAAAAATATTTTTGGCTCCACCAAATATGGCATGCATACACTGATACCCATGTTGTGATACCCCTTCATCCCAAAAGTTATTCAGGGAATCACTTTTTGGTAAGCATAGGTATAGTGAGAAATGAGGTGAAGAATTGAGGAGGGGATGCAGGTGGGGGTTAAAGGGGCCATATTATTAACATTTTTTGCAAGTGTCAATTACAATGAGTAATTGCTACTTGTGGGAGAGAGTGGTATTAGGAGGTATAGAAGGAAAGATTTGAAGTGGATAGAGGCTCAAGGTTCATTTATCCTTGTAATGTATAAGAATTTTTTTTATTGTGAATATTTTTACAGACATGGCAGAATTAGAGTGCTTGGCGAATTGAATACTTTTATAAGGCGAAGCGAGAAGGTTCGTCCCTTTACGAAAGACTCATGTTCAGATCTGAAGACCGTCTTCAAGGGAGCTTCACATATCTGAATGTCTTCCTAGGCGAAACCAAAATACCCCCTTCAGATCTGCAAGACAGACTCATATCTGAATGTCTTCCTAGGCTATCTATCATTTGTTTTGACACGAATCTACCAATAAAATTCAATTATTAAAGGATCCTCAAAGATACGCTATCTGTTGGAGATAGTTTTATGAGAAAGAGAGATTTAGGAGATAGATGGCAAAGCTACTGCTCTTGCCTTTGGTTTATTATTGATAGCTCTTGATGTGTTTTTCACCTACATATCAAGAGAGGTATTTATAGAAGATCAAGAGAAATATAAAAGATGTAGATACATATTGACTCATAAATAGCTAGATACTTGAAGAGACTCTATGAACTCAAGAGACTCTAGTTATTACAAATTAACCTTTAACACCCCATCTTAATTTGTAATCTTCATAACATCCTTAAACTGAAGAAGCTTCTCAACGCCCACGGCTTTTTTAAGAATATCAGCCGGCTGATCCGCCGTCTTGATATACTCCAAGAAATTTTTTCCTTTACCAATAATGTCTCGAATGTAATGGTGCCTCAACTCAATGTGTTTCGATCTTGCATGAAAAATAGGATTCATCGTCATCGATATCGCCGACTGATTATCACAAAAAAATTGGAGTTGGTTCGGAGATATCTTGTTGAAGAATCTTCAAAATTCTCCTCAACCAAATCGCTTCTCGTGCAGCTTCATTCGCCGAGGTGTACTCAGCCTCTACAGAAGATAATGAAACCGAACTCTGCTTCTTTGAACTCCATGAAACTGGTTTCGAACCAAGGCAGAAAATGTAGGCCGACGTGCTTTTCCTATCATCTTGACTTCCCGCCCAGTCACTATCTGTAAAGCCAACCAATCTGTTGCTTTCTTCTTTCTCATATTTGATGCCGAAGTTCTTAGTGCCTTGAAGGTAACAAAGAACTCGTTTTGTAGCAGAAAAATGAATCTTGCTTGGATTTCCGATGAATCTCGAAATTAGACTCACCGAGTAGAGAATGTCAGGCCTTGTGTTGGTTAAATAAATCAAGGAACCAACAAGACTTCTATAAAGACTAGGATCTGCGTTCTCTGCTCCATCTTCTTGCTTCAACTTTTCATTCAAGGCAATTGGAGTGTCTGCTAACTTGCAATCCTCCATTCGGAACTTTTTCAATAAATCCGACACATATTTCTCTTGCGAGACAAAAATCTCTCATTTCTTTTGCTTGACCTGAATTCCAAGAAAATACCTCATCAAGCCGAGATCAGTCATCTCGTATTCTTTCATCATCGTCTCCTTGAACGATCTCACCATTGTTTCATTTGTTCCTGCATAAATCAAATCATCAACGTAAAGATAAGCCATCATAAAATTAGTATTGATTTTCTTTACGTAGAGTGATGATTCTGATGGAGTTTTCACAAAGCCATTTTTCAAGAAATATGCATCAATCTTGTTGTTCCATGCTCGCAGGGCTTGTTTCAAGCCATACAATGCCTCTGTAATTTGTAGACTTTTCTTTCTTGGCCTTCTATTTCGTATCCTTGAGGTTGTTGAACATAAACCTCATCTTCCAACTCTCCATTAAGAAAGACAGATTTGAAGTCAAGCTGAAAGACTTCAAGCTCCATTTGGGCTGCAATGGCAAGAATTGTTCTGATTGTTTCCATCCGAGCGACCAATGCAAAAGTTTTAATATAGTCGATTCCGGGTTGTTGTGAATAACCCTTGGCAACTAATCGCGCTTTGTGTTTTTGCACACTTCCATCTTCGTCATGCTTGATCTTAAAGATCCATTTCAAGCCGATGGCATCTTTCCCTTCTGGAAGTTCCACAAGCTTTCACGTTGCATTCTTTTCTATGCTCCTCATTTTGTCATCCATTGCCTTTCTCCATACATCCTCGTTTACAGCTTCCACAAAGTCTTGAGGTTCGCCTGCAAAGAGAGCAACAAAATTTGACGAAGCATAGATATCTTCAAGAGATCGATACTTTCTGGGACGATCTTCCGAGTCTGAATCTGGATCGTCTTCTTGAGTATTATTACTCGATGGATCATGAGTTTTCTCCATTTGAGTAACTTCCATAGGAACATCTACTGCAACTTCACTTTCCCATTTCCAAGCTGCACTTTCATCAAAAATCATATCTCTTGAAAGCACCATTTTGTTAGAAATTGGATTAAAGAGACGATAACCTTTCGACTCATCACTATAGCCAATGAAGATGAGTTTTTCACCTTTTTCATCAAACTTCTCCCTGTTTTGAGACGGAATTAGAGCATATGCAATGCAACCAAATACTTTGAGTTGACGTACAACAGGTTTTCTTCCATGCCATGCTTCAAATGGTGTTTTGTTTGCATCGCCGTAGGGGATCGATTGAGGACGTGGACAGCAGACAAACAGCTTCAGCCAAAAATCATTCGAAGTCCTTTGCCTTTCAATATGTTCCGCGCCATTTCTTCAATCGTTCGATTTTTTCTTTCGGCTACACAGTTTTTCCGTGGTGTATGCCGAACTATGAGCTGCCTCTTAATCCCCTCTTCTTTGTAGTAGTTCATGAAGGGTTTGTAGATGAACTCTCCACCTCGATCAGTCCGGAGGCATTTCAGCTCGTAGCCACTTTGCTTCTCCACAAGGGCTTTGAAGTGCATGAATTTTGCAAAAGCTTCCGACTTCTGTTCAATGATATAAACCCACGTCATCCTTGTGTAATCATCAACAAAAAGTAGAAAATACCTTTTGTTGCCCAAAGAAGGTATTATTGTTGGACCACATATGTCGGAATGAACTAATTCAAGTGGTGCATTGGCTCTCCAGGATGTTTTTGGAAAGGGAAGGCGATGCATCTTTCCATAAACACATCCCTCATATACTTCTTCATTGAGCTTAATTTGTGGCAGTCCAACGACCATTTCCTTTTGCTTCAACAACTGCAAGCCTTTGAGGTTCAAATGCCCAAACCTCAAATGCCAAAGACGAGTGTCATCTGCAGTCGCACTCTTCCAAGCAACATGAGATTTCATATTGAGTGGAAATAAGTTGTTTGAGGTCATCTTGACAGTAGCAACATTATCTCCAGATTTCTTGTCAACAATCTCACATTTTTCATCATCAAAAATCATCTTGTAACCATTTTTCATCATTTGTCCTACACTCAAAAGATTTTGAGAGATATTAGGAGAGTAATGGACATCATGAATGAATTTGTTACCTCTATTGGTGTGCACTACAACAGTCCCCTTTTCTTCAATTTTCACATGTTTCCCATCACCAAGCTCGACGTGAGAAGTGTAGCTTTCGAGTTTATGAAACTCCTTCTGGTTTCCTGTTAAGTGGTTGCTGCAGCCACTATCCAAAAACCATGTCTGATCAGTTTTTCCATTATTCATAACAGAAAGAAATAATTTGTTATTTTCCTCCTCATCTGCCGTAAAATTGACTCATTTCTTCTTTTCACCATTTTCTTCCTTCTTTTTAAACCAACAATCCCGATCAGAATGATTAGAAATCTTGCATCTAGTGCACTTCCACCAACAATCTTTAGAATCATGACCATTTTTACCACAGATAAAACATTCAAGGTCAGAGTTACCAGATTTGTGGTGTGGAGAATAATCTATCCTCCCTCGTCCTCCGCCTCCTCCTGGAGAATTTCTCCCTCGGCCTCTATTGAGGAGTTTCCACGAGATGAGTTTCCTCCTCCTTGGTGATGGAATTTTTTTCGAGATATTTGCCCTGGCTTGAAAAGCTTGCTCCAGTGGTTAATTGAATTTGTTCACTCTCTGCTCGTGTGCTTCTAAAGATCCCATAAGTTCATATTGGGTGAGCTTATTGAGATCTTTAGTCTCGATGATGACAGCTACAATATGTTCAAATTTTTGAGGAAGACTCCCCAAAATTTTCTCGACAACTTTCGTTTCTGGAACTTCACCTCCGCAACTCTTAATTTGGTTAATCATTTCAGCAATTTTGGAAAAGAAGTCCTTTACGAGCTCGCCTTCTTTCATTGATAGGTTGTTAAATTGACTCCATAAGGATTGTAGCCTAACAGAGATTGCTTTTTCAGATCCTTGAAACTCAATTTGGAGAGTTTCCCACGCATCTTTCGCCTTTTTGGTGCCGAAAATGCGAGGATAGATGGTTTTGCTGACACCTTGTTGAATGATTCGCACGCCATGGCGTTCTTCTTCACATTTTCTTTGTTTTCCTTTTTCGTTTTCTTGATCGTCAGAAACTTCGTAGCCTTCTTCGACTATGTCCCAAAGATCCTGCGAGATAAAGATGGTCTCCATCTGAGAACTCCAATAATCATAGTGTTCACCATCGAAAATTGGAATTTGGCTAGATGTATATGAAAAAATGGAGTTTGGGGCTGTCGTCATATTGACGATGAACCTGCTCTGATACCAAATTTGTTGGAGATAGTTTTATGAGAAAGAGAGATTTAGGAGATAGATGGCAAAGCTACTGCTCTTGCCTTTGGTTTATTATTGATAGCTCTTGATGTGTTTTTTCATCTACATACCAAGAGAGGTATTTATAGAAGATCAAGATGAATACAAAAGATGTAGATACATAATGACTCATAAATAGCTACATACTTGAAGAGATTCTATGAACTCAAGAGACTCTAGTTATTATAAATTAACCTTTTAACACTATCGACTGACTAACCTGTCCGCGAAATACACGTGAAGTCTGGAATGACAAGCTGCCCTCAAAAGTAAAGCAAGGCAAACTCGAAAGGACGAAATTACCGTTCCCACTTTGGAATATAGAATTACTATAGTACCTTCGTCATTGTGACCTCTATAAATAGCTTAGGATTTCCTTATAAAGATCATCATCTACATGTACCAAAACTCTGCCGAATTCAATACTTAAACACATAGCCTTCTTCATGCTTGCACGTCGATCTGTTCTCGCCGGTTCGGTAATCATGCTGGCCATTCGAGTCATCTCGATCGTTGAGCTTGGACATCTGGGGTTCTCCTTGAATCTTCTTCGTTGCTCGGCTCATTCTTTTTATATCACCAGGTTTTTAGTTATTTTTATTTAATTATTGAGGTGCAAATTCATGCCTCAACATTAGGAATATTTATTTTTAAGAATATATTTTTGCATTTTGAATTTTAACAGTTTCCGTATACAAGAAAATAAACGAATCCACTTGAAATAACATATTAATATTGTATAGGAAATGCCTGTATTTAATAACATATTAATATTGTTTGATCAAGAATAGTACCAAGAAAGAAATGATTTTTTCCTAGAGCATATATCCCATAAAAAAATAAAGATAAAACAATCATGTTGATAATATGTTGTAAATTATTCTTAACACCCACGTCTTGATATATCAATAGATCAAAAGAATCGATATCATGAGAATAAAGAAACAAGGTATCAGTGGAGATATGATTTTTGATTAACATCAAATGTCTCCAAACCATACAACATATAATATTTAGGCAGAGTTCTAAGAGTCTAAGATTTGTAAGTAAAGTCACCACAATGCCCACTTAATATTATCATTTACGGCAGAATTAAATTAATTGCGTATTTGTTACAGAAGGGAAAGACCAACTTAAATAAATATAATTTCCCCACAAATACTCAAAAGTTGTAAACTAAATCCTCGCCATAACAACAGGTGCACAAATTAAATACAGGTCGATTTGTGAATTAAATAATTTCCATAACAAGTTGAAAAACCAAGATTTGAGTTCTTGTAGTTATGTGCATTTTAGGTATTCCGGACATATGCCAAGTCGAAAAAAATTTATGTTTTCATACGTGAAGTGGTAGGGAAACAAATTAAGTGCATTGAGCAATTTGTCTCTCTATATATGTACAATAAATCCTTCAAATACGAGGTTTCCATCCGATTTACGACATTACATTCTTCCCCATTAGAGACACAATATCCTCGAAGCCCATCTCAACACCCCCCACGAAGGCTCAAGGGCCTATCATTGAGTACTTTCAGGTTGGCCTAAGACCGACCCATCTTTTGAATTAATTAATCCCCCAGTCTCCTCATAGAACGTAGCTAGGTGACTAATAGCATTAAAGATAGGAGATTGAAATGGATACCCCACTACAAAAAGGATTTTATCTTCGAAACCGACTACTTCACTACGCTAAACAATGTGTTTTGCCTATAGGTAGCAGTCAACCACAAAAACCATCAGCATAAACTTGCAGCAATAACAAAAGTACCAATATCTCTCCAAACTTGCAGCATAAACTTCACTACGCTAACATGCTCGGCATGAACAAGGCTTACGCGCTTATGGTTGATGGCATTCTTTCGATTCTGGAATCGCCACAATTGGACCAAGGAAAATTCGCCATAAGTCCAGTATAATGCAGCACCTAAAGCATCAACAGCCACTCTTGGCAAGTCCCAAGCATCGATTGGTGTTCAGAAAACTAGGATGTTCCATCTCTCTATTTCTATTCATGTTTACTAAACCAATCAAGAAAAGAAATAACTTGCATATCAACAAGAAAGACAAAGAGATTAAGTATGACAGTGAAATACCTCGTAAAGTTAATCTGTAGGGAACGACAATGCCAAGGCAAAGTGTGTGCCACAACGGTTTGTAGATGAGAAAGAATTGAGATATATGTGTGCAACTGCAATGCAACCATGCAAGTAGCTAAAATTGCAATCCCGACCACTCCCAAGATTAAAAAAATTACTGAAAACATATAGAATGGCATTGACACAAAAGACTCAGATTGAGCCTAAGGGAAAACAAGCTGCATACCATAACTAAATAAGTAGATATCACCATACTCAATAGATAGATATCGCTCAAATTGAGTCTAAGGGAAAGCAAGCATACCATACTAGTACATAGATATCGCTCACATTGAGCCTAAGGCAAAACAAGCATATATACCATACTGAATACATAGATATCGCTCACACTGAGCCTTAGGAAATACAAGCATACCATACTAGTTATATAGATAACACTATCGCTCACATTGAGCCTAAGGAAAGAGAAGCATATCACGGTAATTACTTAGATATCATTACATCCACACTCAGTAGAAATCGATATTAATCTTATCCATGATACTGGCAACAACATCCTTAGACGTCTTGAGCAAGCTGATGCTGCTGTGCAGCTTCTTCCTCTTCTCCGACACCGATGACAGCTCCTCCAGCATCCTCTCCAGCCCATTCCCCTGAGGTCCCATCAACTCATCGATGATCTCCTTCTGCATCTCTTTGTTCACCAGCTTCTGAATGCTGTAGAGCAAGTGCAGCACCATGTTATCCACCATCCTCCTCGTCACTATGTCCCAATACGCCGCCATCCTCATCTTCAGATCATACGCCTCCTGCACCACGCCGGAGTCGAGGCTCCGCAGATGAACAATGTTGATTTCTCCGAATCTGCCAATGTCCGCAAACTGGTCATTATCGTAAATACACTCCATGAATTTGCCCTGCTCTGACATGAGCTTGTTCCAGGAAGCGCTGTATTCGGGATTGCAGGTGTAGTCTGAGAGCTTCTCCATCTCCACGAGGTCGGTTATCCATTCAACTGACTGCTGCTTCTTCCTGGAGATGAGATTCTGCACGGCTCGTCTGGTGCAGGAGATGAGCTGAGGGTAGTTCTCGCAGTGCTGCAGCAAGACGGAGATCACCACACTCTGTATGTAAGTCCATATCTTCTCCGCGCAATCAAAGGGCGTCAAAGATATCTCCTTCACCTTCTTCGCCAGCAGAGTATGGAATGCGGATTTAGGAATAAAATTCGGAAGGCCGACTGATCGGCTTTCCTCCAGAGCCTTCATCTCATCGACCAAGAAATTCTGATCGGTATCGGATTTTGCAGAGCGCAGCTCCTCGGAGAAATTGTTGAGCATTTCAGCTAGTCTGGCAGTAGCATGCATATCATCAACAGCAGGATACTCATCAAAGTCGCCTTGCAACAGGATCTTCCTCAAAGATTCTCTAGCAGAACCTAAAATGTTCATGAAAGCAGTCATTGCTTCACCAAGGGAATTCAAATGCTTGGGCATTTTATTCAACTCTTCGACGCTGGCGAGAGTTTCGTTGATCTTGCGCACGATCTCAGGCAAGCATTTGACGATAATATTGGCCTGAATCGTGGTCAACCTCTCTGCCAAAGCAGGAATCCCAACAATGGACTTATCAATCCTCGAAAGCAGGCGATTGTTCTCAAAGAGCTTGGCCTCTTCATCCCGAGCCTCCTCGTCGTCTCATCCCGATGCGGTTCCTGACGAGACATAACCGAGGCCGATTTTGACATCGTCGGCGACGATCTTCTCAAGCAGCCCTCCGCGACTTGTCAGCCTTGGTGACGACGGCGAGAGTCCGCTGCCCTGTTTTATCCACACTCGAGACATCCGAATCGACTCACATGTGGGGAAATCAACGCCGCTGATAAAACATTCAAAATTATGCTCCTCCGCGTGATGTAATTCATTATGATGTTTGAAATCTGTTCAAGATATCCTCCGGCTGGCCCTTGACCGGAACCCTGGTGATTCCGGGAGATCGATCATGGTGAGATCGGGACGCCTTTCTTCACGACGAGAGTCAAGGGGTGTTGAAATCCCTTCCCTTCCCGGCGATCTCCTGAGTGGTGTACATGATTTCGTCGACGACGTTCGCTTCATCGGTTTGGACGGTTTTGCCGTTGAATTCTAGGTAGAGTTGCGGCTCGGGCTGGGGTGATTCTTGAGCCTCATGATGAGAGGGACTCTGGTGCAGATGCCCTCGCCGCGGGAAGGCGGATGCCGGCGAGGGACTCGAGGACGCTGGACTTGCCGGAGGACTGGTCGCCCACCACCACGATGGTCGGGAGCTGGATGCCTTCCTGCATGATCTTCAGGTGGCGCAGCCTGTCCACCGTGTCCAGCAGAGGCCGAATACGGTCGTTGTAGGAGAAACGATGGGAGCGTCATGAGTCGTCGCCGGAGTTGATTCTTGCTCTTCTTCATCTTCCTCTTGCTGGCGATGATGATTGGATATTGTGAGAAGATCCATCTTGGGCACCGACTCAACTACTGTAGACGATGACATTTCTTCTAAACCAAACCGAGTCATTGCTTGTGTTGTGTGTATGTGAGAGTGGGATGGAGAAGTTTTGCTGGAATGCAGCTACTTTTATGAGCTAGCTTTGTGCGATGGAGGAGGTGATTTCCTGTATATTTATTTTAGGAGGTGGACTCTGTAGATATTGGTATTTCAGTGGAAATAATAATTTTATTCGATATGAATAATTATTTTAATTATAGAATAAAAATAATTTTTTTTTAATAATTGATATTTTAGACGGTTGCAATCCACATGGTGCGGACACCCAGGGAGGAAATCAATTTAGTTTCAATTAATCTAACCAAAATTTGGTTAACTATTTTGAAAAATGATTATTGACTTATCAATAATCGAACCAATCGATTATTCGGTTAATCAAAAATGAATAGGTTCAACTAACTGATATTTTAATTAACTGAATAACCAACTTTTTATATATATATATATATATATATATATATATATATATATATATATAGGGGATGGATCACGTAAGAATACAAATATTGGTGAGAAATAAGAACGCAACATTTAATGTATAAAGTTGTTGCACTAAATGTATAAATTTGTTGCATCAAATTTAACATATAAAGTGTAGCAGATTAATATAAAGTTGTTGCATAGAATTTGGTACAACAAATTTATATATTTAGTGCAACAATTTTATACGTTAAACGCCGATTCTTATTTTTCATCAATATTTACATTCTCACATGAATCATCCCCCTATATATATATATATATATATATATATATATATATATATATATATATATATAAAGTGAGAACGGAGAACCGCAAAATGATGCACTCACAACCATCAATATTGGTTCTATGTTTTTATGATAAGTTTGGTTCTTATTTGAACTAAACTCTATATATATATATATATATATATATATGTTAACATAAAATTAATTTTATCATGAGAACTAAAAAACATGAATTCATTATGAAAGTTGATGTATTCGTCGGAAAGGAATTGCACCAACAAATTATAATTTTCGCTCCTGATGGATTCGAACCCGAGTGAAAATTTCGAATTTTGTTATTCAATAACTTTTCCAATGGATGTATCAACTTTCATAGTAAATTTATTTTGTTCACGCTAAATTTTTGTAGTTATGCATTTTCAAGTTAAAAATTATTCAAACCTTACTATATATATCTATATCGGTATACCAATAACTGAAATATATTAATGGAATGAACCGAATACCGACAGAAACTACTAAAATTAGTTATTCAATTAACTTATGAAAAAATTCGATTCAATATTGTAATTACTCAATTTTGAATCCAAATTTACACGACTACCGAATAGCACTAAGGTGGTTTTCTCTTTGGTGTTTCCTGCTTTTATCTCCCACCAATCAAAGGGTAGAAGGACGTCTCGCCTCTCGCACGAACCCTGGAACACCGTTCCTAATCTGTCCTTTAAATTCTTTTCTTAATCAAGAAGACTACACTTTTGTTGATCAGATAAATATTCGACCCTTTTTCTTAATCAAGGAAAAAAAGAAAGAAGCTAACTTCTTTGTTAAGAAGTTGGTTTCTTGTTTCTAACTTTTACCAATTTTTTCCAATACTATAAAAGTTGGATTTCAACTTTTTTAAATCCATAAAAATTGAAAAAAGTTACCTTGAAGGTAAGGTTTATTTTAGATTTATTATTGCTAGATATAGAATGACAAGGAGTCAAATAATTTGTTTAAACTTAAGTATATCTATCTTGATTCCAACTTTATAGCACACCGTCGCTGCGACGTTTAATTTTATTGGCGCAACGGAAATAAATACTTTGATGATAAGTATTTTTCTGAATGCATAAGGAGTACAAGATATTCTCTTTTATAGAGTAATACTCAACTCTTAGCAACTTAATTATACTTGATGATAATAAGACATGACTCTTAGAATCTACAACATGACTTTGATTGAAAAATCAATACTTACTTGCCAATTATTTAGAGGGTGTTTGGCTGAGCTTATAAGTTTATCAAACAGTTTATAAGTTATTTAGAAAATTATAAGTTTTGAAAAGTGTTTAGCAAAATAAAATCCTAAAAGCTTATAAACAATAAATTTCTCAACCCCAATTTTTTTTAAACTTATAAGCAACAATATATTTAGGATAGTTCGTTATTTCTAAAATGTACACTATCAATTTTACCTCTATTCAATTTTATCTCTAACTATGATTTTCAGTCTCTAACTCATGATTCTTTCTATAATTTATAAATTCAATTAATCAAATATTTTCACAATTTACAAACTCTTGAGATATTATATTTTATAAGCCCTCTAAATAAACTCAGTCAAACATCCACTTACTTTTAAGCTTGTTGTTCTGATTTCGGCGGTTTGTATCGACAATTTTTCTGAACTTTTACGACCACACTACTGCCTTCCTTCTAACGAGTATCAAGTATGAATTTAGCCAATATATAAAAGTAATGAATTTGAATCTGTATATATTATTACACCTTATTTAATTGCTTTTTTTGTTTTAATTTTTGGTTTTTCCTTTATATGATTTGTCTTAAAAGATACAGGAGTGCCTTCACATCACATACAGCCTACACAGCTAATGACCTCTGTTGTTGCTCTTATGCTCCAAACAAAATAATTTTTAGAGTTTGTTATTATTGGTAAAATACTAGTTCGACTCATTATAATATCATCCTAACTTTCTACTTCCTACATATATGGAAGTCTTTATGTTATCAATATACAACTTGTTCATTTCTCCTAAATGACTCTATATTTACTGTTTTACATGATATCTGATCATGTAACACTCTTACACAATTTCATGGTTGGGTCTACATGAGATAAGAGTCGCTTTGTACTTTCATCAAGCATACGTTTCTTCCTATAAACAAATTAATTATCTCTCAATTGAAATCTTGATTATATATGGTTTATGTATAGGGCTTAGTTAGGAATTTGTGATTTACACAATTTTAGAATTTGTGATCATGATCTATTCCGTTTTGATGTCTAACAAACCAAAATCTAGAAAGACGTGATGACATTCAAAGTGAAGATATTTAACATCAAAAATACCCAGTACTCCACCACTAGTATAAATCATCACGAAAATATTTTTTTTCTTCTTTCACGTCAAGATCTATATATATATACTTCGACATTCAATCTTGAAAAATAAAAAAAATTCAACTTTATCTTGAGATCAGTCTATTATGGGTTTTATCAAGCATAATATATCGATAATATAGCCAAGATAGTACCCCCTCCGTCCACGATAAGTGTATCAAAATTGCTTTATTCGGCGTCCACGAAAAGTGTATCAATTTTTTTTTAACACTACTCCTTATTATTCAACATCAGAACCACTCATTATTTACTAAACAATCATTAATATCATCCACTATCTAACACATGGTGAGATAAACTTATTGTGGACGAATTTAGTCATAAAATCAAAATAATTGTAGATCATTGGCGTATGTTCTGTCGTGGGAGTGACTCAAATTAAACCCTAATAATGACCCACGTCGATTTACTTGATGTTGAATAAGTTGCAAACTGTTAATAACATTATACGAACTGAATAATCCGAGAAATTAATGGAAGATACATTTGTAAGGATGGGATGTGATTCCACATGTATATATAATGCAATAATTGGTTGAAAATTCACAATTGAAATTAGGAAAGGGGGTTAAAAAGAGGAAGGTGGCAAATGAAGTAATAATAGAGGAAATTGTGTTATGTGTTTTGTGGTAGAAGATCACATCAGACTTGTCAACCCAAAAAGGTACCTTCCTCTTTACCATTCTCAATACAGTTTCATTTCAATGCCATTACTTCCGATCAAAGTTTTCTTTTTTCCTCCTCATCTGTCCATCCCAAGAACCCACACACTAATCCTTTATTGTTTGTTTTACATCTACCTTCATCACTTGTAAATACATGTATTTCATTAAACTCAATTTTTTACATATATACATAAATGTCATAAATTTGCCGTAAAATTTGATGCATCAACGAAGAAAATTAAAATAAAATAAAATTTTTGCTCTTCATGAAATTCGAACTCGACTGAAAATCTTAATTTTTTATTTAGTAACTTTTCCAGCGGATGCCTCAAATCTCATAGTGAATTTATTTTATCCATAGCAATTTTTTGTAGTTCTCTGTTCTCACGTTAAATGTAATATATATTACATTTTATATATATATATATATATATATAGTTTGGTTTAAATAAGAACCATTCTTATCCTAAAAACTAAGAACCAAATGAATTCGTTATGAAAGTTGATGAATCCGTTGAGAAAGTTAATGAATTCAGGAATTCAGAATTTTTCACCCGGGTTCGAATCCCATGAGGGGCGAAAATTCTATTTTTTTGGATTCAGTAATTTTCCCTGCGGATTCATTAACTTTCACAGTGAATTCATCAGTTTTTGGTTCTCACGTTCTCACAATAAAAATGGTTCTCACGTTAACCCTCTCCTATATATATATATATATAGGGAATGGATCAAATGAGAACTCTAAATATTTTGAGAAATGAGAACTAATCCTAAGCATTGATTTTAGCCCATCATGTGGTCCATATTTACATTCCAAATGATAGCATATTATTTACGAATTTTAGAATTGAGGATAATAAAGTCATTTTTATTTTTAATGTAACTGATGGTCCTATAATTTAGGGATCATGTATACTTAATTATAGTAGCTAATCTTTTTGTATCATTTGTTTAATTCTTTTCTTTCGATGGTTAAAGAATTGAGTTTATTTTCACATGTAATTGTTTTATTTATCACAATTATAATTACATTCTTAATTAATTTTAACTTATTATAGAAATTATATATTTTTTTATTTCTTATTTTTTTTTAATTTGTGTAGTGGGTACGAAGTACATTGTTATGCGTAAATTAATTATCATTTATGCACGAATAATGAATTATTGTGCATCCAAAATATATTGTTATATATATCTTAAAATATATTCAAATGAATTCCTCATATCAAGACACATTCCTTATGCAAACAAAAATATTATTATGCATATTGTTACCAATTTATCGATGTGCAAAAAAATATTAGTCTCATTTTAAAAAATGAAAATAATAATGTTTGCACGAATTACCACTAGTATTACAAATAATATGTATCAATTTTATCAATCTAAGAATTACAAATTCTTAGGCATAGTTAATTATCATTATGAAATAATGAGTTCTTTTGCAAATAAAAAAAATATTGTTATGCATATCATATAGCTTTTGTCAAACAAACTCGTTACAACATCACACACATTTTTCGTCCGCATAATCGTTAGAAACAATTGCATAATCACATGAAATAACTTGTACCACAACAATAATGATATACAAATTATGAGAAGAAAATATGCTAATAAGCGATAATATACATCAAAACCCACATTATAAATCCATACAAAATTTTGGCTATATTAATTGAGATTGCCAACATCCATGAATGGTATCATGTTACGGGAGAGGCTTACATATGTCAAAGTACAACATGCTCCCATTATGAATTATCAAAGTATGATCAAATTCAATCTTATTTTCTTTTCCTAATACATGTAACAAACATTTTCAGTTTGCTTGGATTCAATCTTGATTCTTCTCCCACAATATTTTCACTGTTTGCACACAACTTACGATAGCGTCATCTGCACAAGAAATTATATTCAATGAATTAAATTACAAACTTATGGACAATTCCAGATAACAAACAAATTACAATCATATGCACAACTATCATCAAAATGTGCATAAAGGATAATATGTCAATTCAAAACATCTCTCAAAATATAATATCAATTCATTATTAGAGGACTAAGGATTAAACGATAGTTATACATAATCACTTGTCTTATAATACCGTTATATTTTTATGCAAAACTACTTGCGAAATATGCATAAGGAAAGTCAGGTTCAGCCAATTTCAGAAAACACATAACACCATAATTACTCAATTTCAGGTTATGCACCACCATTACAATCATTTGCACAAATATTAACAAGTTGTGCATAACTAAATGATGTTTCGAAGAAAAAAATATCCATAAAAAATAATTTATTTGTGCATTATGTCAGCTACATTTGTACAATTAGTCATGAACAAACAATTCTATAGTCATGAACAAACTATGCTATAGTCATGCACGATATCAAAAACGACCAACAACATATTAAATGTATTACCAAATGAAAATGGTCTTTTAATCAATACACAAGATACTTTGCTGCAATGCACATAAAACAACGAATTATGTACATAATAAATTATACATACTAATTGTTATAAGAAAGACCCAATAGGTACAAGTGTTACCTTAATAAGTTTTGTCAGCAGTCTTACATGCATCTTTTTTGTAGTTGAATATTAAATCTTGTATGCACGAACGCCTATTTTATGCACGAATGCATTTGAAGCTTTATGGAAGACGCTCCCTCCATATTAAACAACAGTACAACAATAATAAATGAGCAAACCATTACAATAACACATGCAGTGCAAAACGAATTATTTATTGAAAATCATCCGGGGCGGGAACAGATTGAAACTATGACAACAATCCAAACCAATATTTTTCCATATAATATATCTACACATATGCCACCAAATAAAAAACTATTAGGTTTCAGATGCTCTGTATTTCATATAAATATGCAATTCACTTGAAATATTGGTCAAAATAAAAGCATTTACGAAGCAGATTAAAAATTAAAATCGTATGTCTATGCACAAAAATTATGAATACAAATTGTATTGTACAACAAATCTTACCTTCATAATAAAAATTTGACACTGAAATAAGTCTTCAACACAGAAACAATTTTCAAACCCTTTGAAATTGAAGTCTGTAATCAAGAGATCGGTTGATTACATTATAATGGAGAAGATATTCATGTGAAAAATTGGGTTAATGAGATTTGAAGAGAGGGAGAGATAGAGGCTTAAATTAGGGAAAAGAGAGAAATAGATGTTATAATTTAGGATATGGGATGGTTTCGTTGGATATGATTGATCAAAATTTGACAAAAAAGCCCCCAACTTAATTAATAATACATAAAAGGGTGAAATTGAGGAATGCATAGTCAAAATCGGTTTTGCTATTAAAAGATTATAATCCGTTAGATTTGCTTAAATCTAAGGTGAAGATTAGTTCTTAGTTCACATTTATATAGTGGTTCCCTCTATAACCAACCCCTATATATATGTATATATATATTGGTTCATGTACATACAATCCTTAACATACATAAATGAGAACAAATTATATCCATTAGATTTAAAAATCTAATGATTATTTTTAAGTATGCATCTGAATTAATATATATATATATATATAGTGTAAATATGATGATAAATATCAATATTTGATAAATCAATATGAATGCTTCAAATTCAATAAATAAATTATGATATAATTATATACATAAATATACATATAACATCTCCAATATAGGAAGTTAAAATGAATATGGGTGCTTATTGAATCGGTTTCGGTTAATCGAAATCGAAATTTCGGTTAACCGAAACTGAAATTCTCCAAATTCAGTAACCGATACCGAAATCGATCGGTTATCCAATTAACCGATCGATTAGT
Source organism: Salvia rosmarinus (assembly GCA_036937905.1). Taxonomy (NCBI): domain Eukaryota; kingdom Viridiplantae; phylum Streptophyta; class Magnoliopsida; order Lamiales; family Lamiaceae; genus Salvia; species Salvia rosmarinus. Next base: position 106,773,581 of record CM072816.1, on the reverse strand, counting down.
CAGTTAGGTTATTGGATACCGAAATTATCCAAATTAAATTTATTTATTTATTTATTTGGCTAATTAAACTAATTTTTGATTTAATAATAATAATAATAAATTATTATTATTATTTGAATCTAATTAAAGTTATTTTTAATTTAATAATAATAAATTAATCATTATTATAATTTCAGTTATTCGAGTATATTCATTCGGTTATCGTTATACCCGATAACCGAAATTAATCTTAAACCACTAATCGATACCGATCCAATAACCGAATTAATCGGATATTGGATACCGATAACCGATCGATATCGATTCTGTTCGGTAATAATCGATATCCAATACCCGTTTGATCATCCCTAAAAATGAAGGTGTGAGGAAGTTAGGGGAGAGAGAGTATGAGGTGGGCCCCATAGTTCTCGATGGACGTGCGCGTGCACATGCAAGCGCCCCAATACGGTTAAGATAAAAGCGTGTAATACACGCGCCGTCTGTGCGGATGGTTATGGAAATTTGCTGCATTTAAATTTTGCTTTAAGCTTTTTCCTTTTCTTTCTAATTTTTGTTTAGTTTTTGTTTTTAAATCTGTTTTTTCTTTTTTTTCCCTTTCTTTTAATTGTTGCCAGTTTCTTTTTCTAAAAAAAAACAAAATTTATTTTTATTTTTCAATTTCATTTATTCTTAAAGTGACCCTTGCCACTCATGCTTTTTTTTTTGGAATTCAAATTATTGGTCAATAAGAATTTGAATTTTATGTTTTTTAGCATAATTATTATAATTTTTTAATTATTGTATATTATTTACAAGCACTAATTCATTAATATAGATTAAATTTCATTCAAGTTAAATATATATAAAATATATAAATATGAAATATGTAAAAGTAGTTGGTATTTATGACAGTGAAGTATATGAATAGTTAAATATGGGGAAGTATGAGAAAGTATTATAGTGGAAGAAATCTGAGTTGATGAAGAAATGAGGAAAATGTTGAGTTGACTTGACATGACGAAAAAAACAAAATAAGAGAACCACAGTGGATGCTCTCGGATGTACACTTAAAATAATTATTAGATGTTAAGGATTATATATATAAGAACCAATTCATATATATATATATATATATATATATATATATATATATATATATATATATATATATATATATATTGTAATACCCCGCATTCTTGTAAGAGATTAGCCCTAAGAGCTTATAAAAAGGGCATTGCATCCTTAAGAAAGAGTTGTTTAAACTAGAAGCTTCTATGTTAAGCTTCGTGTCGATAAAAATAGAATTTGAGGTTTATGCGAGATGGAACCTAAGATAAGATTCTTAGGTCTTGTTTAGAATAAGAAGACCTAGATTCCAAGGGTCTTGAGATGATAGATACATGCTCAATGAAGTCTTGATTTTATAAAATGGAGAAATTCAAATCTTGGTTTCGGCATTTGCCGATTAAACCCTAATCGTCGGCTGAATGTCCAAAATGGTTTTTGAAGCCAAAACTGTTTGTACAATCAAAGTTTGATGTTTATATTATGTTATTGAGTTTAAAAGATAATTTCAAGCAAAGAGCATTTTATTTGAAATTTCGTTTTGAAATCGGAACGATATTGATTAATAGTATGCATTTATACCGTTGGTATTATGTATAAAGAAGTGTACATTTTTGTAATTTTCTGTAACATGATTATTCATCCTTATTAAAGAAAAGGAAAAATGTAGTAAGCTTGAGAAAATTTGAGAATTTTCTAGAAATGTGGTGAATAATCACCATTAAAGAAAATGAAAATAAAATAAAATTTGTGGACAATTATAAATATGCTACTATTCACCTTCTTCACTAATTTTTCTTCTAATTTTCGAAATTACACACACTACACACACTAAATTTTTGAAAATTTCATACTCCAATTTTAGAAGATCCAACCGTTGGATTTTCGATCCGTCTTCGATTTCAGGTATAATTTTAACTTTAGAACACATCTATGGTTTGAAATTTTGAAAATCATGAACTTATGAGCATGCTTAATTTTCGGTCATATTGATGAAATTATGAAGGATTGTTGTTGTTTGATTAATTCTTGATATTATGTTCGATTCGTCGCCGATAAGTTGTTTAACGTTGAAATTGTGGAGCATAGGTTCATCTTTGAAATTTTCGAAAAAGGGGAGGCTTTGATCTTGAATTAATGATGCCTATATGTTTAATATTCTTTCATAAATGTGTTGATGAGTTGATATAAATATATTTTGAGCAAGAAAAACGTTTGAAATCAAACATATGCAAAAATTCCATTTTGGCCGAAACCCTAGCCCCTCTTATGTTGGGATTTTTGATTTTATTTGATCATTTTGAGTTCAAATTTGGATTCTATGATATGAATAAAGCTTAAAATGATTTATTCGGATTTTTCGGCCGACGTATTCAAAAGTTACAAAATTTTAGTTTGCCGGCGAAACTTTGTTTTCAATGCTAAAGCTTTGGCCTTTGTGTTTTGATGATGGATTGATGATATCTGATGATAGTTGAGCATGTATAGAGGTTCATCTAAGTTAGGCGACGTCTTGCGCGATTTTTACGTCGGACATAAGCTATGTCTTAAGGGGTCATTAGGTTTTTGGCTAAGGTTGAATGGTTTAAGCTTATTGTCGAGTTTTCTATGCTCATTTAGTTATATGAGGCTTCATTAAGTCTTGTTATATGTTAAGACATTAGAGGATGCAATGACCGAATGTTTATCGACCTTAGCGTCTTGTGTATTGAAAAGATATAGTCGTGTTGACGACTAAGATAAAGAGTTATCTTCTTGTTTGATTTCAGGGTATGCTTATATGCTACTCTATGTTATTGATGCCCCAAGTGGGAAGAAGAAAGAAATGAAAGAAGAAGGTACAGTCCCGAGTGACTGTTACCAGGTGGGTATAAATATTTTCTAATGTGATATGCTTATGTTTTTATGTTTTCAAAATGAAATGAACTTCATTATGAACAAAGTTTCAAAGTTAAATGACTTGCCTGTTTTGAGCATGAACATGAGCATGGTGCATTACCTATCCACGGAAATGAAAGAAAGAAAAGAAAGAAATGATAAAGAGTATGGTAGTGGCATGGTACCCTTCGGTCCATCAACACGGGTATGTTATGGTGTTTGAGATTTACCGACGTCGGATAGCGACCCTTGGTCATAGCGTGTTTGAGAAGCGCCTACTTCTCAACACATAGACAGAATCCGTGGATATGAGAAAGAAAAGATGTCTGCAGACAAAGATCATGCATATGCATTGGTTTTTAAGGCTATGAAATGAAAGCAAGTAAGTAAATGTTTATGTTTATTATGATGCATGCGGGTTATTTCACTAAAACCCGTGCATTGCTAAAGTTATGGCAAGTCAATTATATAGCCCTAAGGGTAATGTTTTATGTTTTCGCGATACCCACTGAGTGCATTTTTGTACTCACGCCCTGCATGTATTTCTAAACGTGCAGGTTGAGCTTGAGAAGGTGCTGGAATCGAATGCTGTGCAAATGAGCTTCTCTAAATGTTCCGACTTATGATGATATATTTCAATTGTCAATGTTGTTCATTTGAGGATATCATGATTAATTGCCCAGAGTTTTATGTCATCATACATAATTCTCAGCCACACTTCTCGTTGCCGAACTTTGGCCTTCACCTACTGTTATGTTTCGTTATGCCGAGTCAACCAACCTAATTTTTTTTATAATGATCATTGTTTTGTTGATATGGTCTCGGCATCATTGTTACGTTTCTGACTTTCTTATGATAATATGGATTCATTGAAATGTCTTTGTGAACAAGGATTTACTTGAAAGTCCAGAATAGTTTTATTAAACCAAGTTTTGTTAGATTCGACAGGATTTTGATAACATGGTTTATAATGTCTGGAACATTGTTAAACCATGCTTTGAACATCAGTAAGTTCTCAATGTTGTAAAAGCATGCTAGAAAACGTATATTCTTGACATTGGTTATTCCGTTGTGATTTTCTTTCCTTAGCAGTTATTCTTCTTTATTTGATCCATTATTATGGTTCGAGAACTTAGAACCAACCTTTGGCGAACTCCATTATACTTCTTGAACCATAAATGTTTGAGTCCTTCAAAGGAAAGTTGAGGTCACATTTTTCAGATTTAAGTTCTTAACCCAAGTCATGGCCTAACTACTTGACTAAGTACTTGGTTAAGGAGGCGGGCTGTGACATATATATATAAGATCAAATACAAACCAATCTTAAAGTATAAAATAAGAATCATTTTCAGTCCTTGATTCATGAAGATCTGTGATGAATTCATCACCTTACTTGATGGATCCAAACGTCTGGGTTCGAATCTCATGAGGAGCGAATTTGTATTCTTCTGAACTCAGACACTTACTCAATTGAATTTAGATACTTTCAGGAGTTCCTAGTTTATAGATTAATGATGATTTTTATAATAACAACACCATATATATATATATATATATATATATATATACTTGATGGATCCAAACGTCTGGGTTCGAATTTCATGAGGAGCGAATTTGTATTCTTTTGAACTTAGACACTTACTCAGTTGAATTTAGATACTTTCAGGAGTTCCTAATTTATAGATTAATGATGATTTTTATAATAACAACTCCATATATATATATATATATATATATATATATATATATATGGAGAGGTTATAGTGAGAATAAATATATATGTAAGCAATAAGAATGTATCTCAACCACTCATTACAAAAAAAATGAATGATCCAGATTATCTGTGTTTATCATTCCTGCTTATCTTTCATATATTACAGAAATCGAAGCAAAGGTTAAAATGGGTAAAATGGAAAACAAAAACGGATGAAAACTGCATTTGCTATTTTCAAGGCATGAAACAAATCTTCTTCAATATTCGGATATCTCATCAAATGGAAAAATCTAACCACAAATAAAGGAAAAACTCTTTGCATTAAATACAAAAAAAATCAAATATTTTGTAAATGTTGTACAATCGAACCTTTGAACACATTTATTGTTACATTTGTCTAACAATATTTAGTGTTATTCAATATTAATCTAGCACATAATAATCAAATTATTTTCACAACAATCGATAACCTATTGCACAATTTCAAATTAATGTAGCATACTTTCGGTATTGATTGTTGCATGTTCTTAAACATATGTAGCTATTGATCAATAGTAATGTAGCATATAATAGTCAAATATTTTGAAAATTAAGGGTTAAAGTGTTGCACAAAATTAAAATGAATGTAGCATACTATCGGTATTGATTGTTGTATTTATTAAAAAATTCATAGCTATTGATCAATATTAATGTAGCAGATAATAGTTAAATATTTTGCACATGAAGGGTTAAAATGTTGCACAAATTAAAACTAAATATAGCATACTATCGGTATTGATTGTGACATTTTCATAATAATACGTAGCTCTTGTTCAATTGTAACATAGCATATAAGAGTCAAATATTTTGAACATTTATAGTTAATCTGTTGCACAATTTTAAAATGAATGTATCATACGATCTGTATTGATTGTTGCATTTTCATAATAATACGTAGCTCTTGTTCAATTGTAACGTAGCATATAAAATAGTCAAATATTCTGAACATTTATAGTTAATATGTTGCACAATTTTAAAATGAATGTATCATACGATCTGTATTGATTGTTGTATTTTCATAACAATATGTAGCTATTTTTCAATTGTAACGTAGCATATAATAGTCAAAATATTTTGAAAATTTAAAGTTAACCTATTGCACAATTTTAAAATGAATGTATCATACGATCTGTATTGATTGTTACATTTTCATAACGATATGTAGCTCTTTTCAATAGTAATATAGCACATAATAGTCATATGATTTGTACATTAAATGTTAACTCGCTGCATAATTTAAAATAAATGTATCATACGATCTGTATTGAATGTTGCATTTTTTTTTAACAATATGTAGCTTTTGTTCAATAGTAATCTAGCACATAATAGTCATATGAGCTACACGTTAAGGGTTAATCTGTTGCGTAGTTAATAAACGTGAAATATAACTAACCATGAAAAGCTATGAACTGTGTAACCACGAATATGCAACATATGCAATCATACAGAATAAACGTGTATAAATAGAACGTGCAATCTATGACAATGAAAAGCTATGAACTGTGTAACATATGCAACGAATATTAACATTCTATCTATTATAACAAAAAAAACTGAACAAAATTTCTAACGAAAGATTATAAACAAACCTGCACCTTCCATTTTCTTGTATTCAAAATTTGCAAATGTATTAAGTTTTAAACTATAAATATGATACAGAATAAACATGTATAAATACAACTAACCATATCCAAAACCTGCACCTTTTAAAATGCCATGAAAATAGGAACTACCATAATTTAAAAAACGTAAAAATACAATCATACCCCTTTGAAAATCGAAAACATGAGAATGTGTAGCACACAATATGTTTTATCACTGCATTTTTATAATTAAATCTGTACCCTAGATCTATCATATTAAATGGCTTAAATTCATTCTTATTTCTCACACAAATATCTATTCTCATATGATCTCTCTTCTATATATATATATATATATATATATATATATATATATATGAGTTATGGTGAGAAAGTTTCTTATTGTAGGAAATAGGAATATTGGCACATCTTTCATATTGTGTAGCACAATCAGAATTACTATGTTGCACATGTTAGTTTAGCACATATTTCATCCATTCGTAGCACATATACTAAATATATTAGTTTAGAACATCTTTCATTACAGCGTAGCACAAGAAGAGTTCTAGTGTTACACCGTAATTCGTGTAGCACACAAAAGTGTAGCACAACCTAAATTAAATCTCAATCATTGAAGAAGCCGGGGCGGTGGGAGGCATTCAATAGCCAGTGGTTCCTCTCTCATTTTGGAATAAAATTAGGAAAAATAGGAATTTGATTAAATAACAATTAATAAATGATGAAATATTATTTAGCTAACAAAAACTTAATGATTTATTGTATACATTATAGAATTCAAAACAATACGAAATCGTAAACAAACTTATAAGCTTAGCCAAACACCTCTAAATATGATTGTCAAATACCTCGTAAAGTTTGTAGGGAGCGACAATGTAAAGACAAAGTGTGTGCCAAAACGGTGTGTAGATGAGAAGAATAGTTCAGCCCATCTTTTGCTGGGTTTTTGAGCTAACCAAAGATTTGAAGTTGAGCAGCCCACTTCATCTACGCGTTTCACCCACAATTCAAAAAAGCCGCATAAGCATAAACCGAACAAAGATTGACAATTTCCGTGACAAGAGAGATTTACCTCTCATTTCCGTATGCACCGGCTGCAGATGAGTGAGATTTAGAATGTTTTGCAAAAGAGATGGGATTGCACACGTGATTCGTGAACGTCCGAATGCCGAAAAAAATGGCAGAGGGACAGAGATAATCCAAGAAGAAGAAGAAGAAGAAGAAGAAATTGCAAACAAAAGAATTAAAGAATGCTGAGACCGGAGGTGCTCAATTGGGTTCTGACTCTCTCTGGTTAAAGTTGCAGAAACAGATTTTGGTTTTACTTTTACTATACTCCTTTGTCTTCTTCTAAAAGTAATTCATACTCCCCAATTTTACATGATTATTTTTGACTATTTAAATAGGATTTAAATTTTTTGGTGTTTGAATTGAGATGTTATGTATTGTTGAAACTTTATGCATCATGATCTCATATGATGGGCCATAAGCACTTCCCTATTCATTATGGATATAATTTTATATGTTAACTAGTATGTAACCCATCGAAAATTAACGAAAAATTATATTACTGCTTTCTATGGTTATAAGAAATAAAATATTTATGCAAAAATACATGCTAATTATCAAAACCCGTATAATAATGTAATGACCCGTTTCTTCGTAGAATATTATTAAAATATTCGTTAGATTTTCGGTGAAGTTTGGAAAAAGTTGGACTTTGTTTGGACCTAGAACGAGATCGACGTCCAGTATTAAACCGCTTTTCATATGCATTATATTCACATGATTTCCAAAATTTGCAAATGAATAGTCATTGTGAATGATTTTAAATGCGAGCTCTGGGCTCTTAAATTTTGAAAACGGATTTCAAACGATCAAGTTATGATTTTTAAAGTGTTTTCGGCTAACGCCAGGTCGATGCGCAAGCACACTCTTAATTGCGTCGGCGCTGCGCATGCGCTTGCGCAAGCGAGCTTCAAAATCTATAAATAGGGGCCTAGGGCCTTCATTTTCAAACGCTCATTTCAAACGTCTCCGTGTTTACGGAAGAGCCGAGCAGCTCAGTGCACGCTAAGCGCTGGAGGAGTGGGGATCGAGCCGGAGGATCGGCGGAGCGCCATTGCGCCGCCGCCTACCACACCGATCGCCTCCCTGCCTTCGCTTTTAAATTTTGTCATTTTCTTGTTTTGATTCCGTCTTTTCATAGATAGCATAGCGTAGAACTCGGGTCTCCCAGCGACGAGGCGAGGAACGGCCGGAGGTCGGCCAAACCGCCAAAACCGCCGCCGCCCCATTCACGCCGCCGTGAGCCGGTTGGTCATTGACAGGCCGACGGCCACTTTTAGCTATGGGCCCTTTAGGTTTTGAGTTCCGTGCTATGTGTTCTACTAGCGCATCGATTCCTTTTCTCGTTTTCGTGTTTTACATACCGGATATTTTTCATCGCTTTGAGTTTCTAAAGGAAGTACATGCCTGGGTTATCCATTTTCGACATGGATTGTCATTCTATGTTCCTAAAATTGCATATTGCTTATGTTTCCATTTTCATGCATCGGTTTTGGATGGTTTATCCTAGATCTGAGGATAAGCATCAAGTTTTGAAGCTTCTTCGCTGCTAAGTTTTGTATCAACTTTCACGCATGCATGTTTTCAAGGTACCCCTTTATAGATTTCAATGCCCTGAACATTTTTGCCTTCTGCATCAAGTTGATTTGAAAACCCGGATGTTGCCAAATATGAGTTTGAAAAGTCGAAAACCCCCGTTTTCATTCGATCTCCGTTTTGATCGCATTGTTGCCTTGTTTCGTGGAATGTGACTCCAAAAGTTATTCCGTATTGTTACCAGGTACTTTCCAGCATGATCGGTATAGTTGTTGGATCTGTAGATCTCTCCCAATAGACGTTTTCGTCGGTATAGGTGGGTTATATTTTGAGTACATATCTTGAGTTATTAAGCTCTGATATTTCAAAAGAAAATGTTGAATGTCCATGAAAATATTTTGGCGCATCTCTATCTGTTTAATGCTCTCGTAGAAGCAATTGTGGCTCTTAGTGGGTCTAACACACTTACTAAGGGTTGTGTACACGAGTCCGCATCGCCGTGGATTGATCCTCCGGCGCACCGACATATGATGTGGCTTCGGGTTCGCCTGCTGCCGCCGGTGATTGATCTCAAGTGTGGTTCATCCCGAGTCTCACCGGGTTATGTTAATGTGATCTCGAAGTGTGGTTCGTCCCGAGATCTTAGCCTAGAGTAACAATGGAATGCGCTAATGGGCCCCAAGTAAAAGGTTTTGGTTTCATGGAAGTGGATTTATGTTTTAAAACCTTCTATGTTTACCGTATGACATGGACTTTCTTCGCTTTGTTTATATGAACTGCTTATGAAAATGCATGACCCATCGAGTGCGCTAGTACTCACCCAAAAATCTTTTCAAATGTTTTCGTGTAAATAAACGGCGGACGTGATGAGCGGTGAGGCGGGTTGGCTGTTCTCTATTTTTGTTTTAAGTATATTACGTTCTACTGACGCCTAAGTGTGTGTGTTTTGTTGCTATCGCTCTAGAAACTCGGTTGAGTTCTATGACTATTATGTTTGAAGTATTTTAAGTTGTTGGTTACCGTGATTTCGCCACCGTTTTCTTTATTGCTTTGATGGAGAGTGCGAGTAGTCGGCCCCTCTTGGACGCTTGGCCAAAGCCCTCATGTAGTAGTCGAGACAGTAACGACCTCATGAGCAGAGCTGGTCGGCCAACTCCTTTTGGCGAGCTAGGCTCTCTGATACCCCATCATTTTCTTGACTTGAGGTGTAGTAGGATGCTCCTACCCCAATAATTGTTATTGGTTGTCCGACTGTTCAGCCCCCGTGATTGTAGTCGGTTGTGTACGACCAACGTGGCGTGCCGAGCTTTCCGACACCAATGTTGAAAAGATGTGTTTGTTTGCTTATTTTTCAGTTTCTGTTTCTTTTTGGATTTATCCTTTTATAGAGGAGATGCTGCCCAATTTTTGGCATGTAAGTGAACCTCATATATGTATATATTGTTATCCCCTTTCTTCCCCGCTTCTTATTTCCAACCCCTAGTCATACCCCGGCATCCGTGCCTTCCCTCGGGAATTGGGGCGTGACAATATGGTATCAGAGCGGTTGATCTTGGCTCTGACATCTAGCTTTGTTATCTGATACCAAGAATAATATTAGAGATAGGGTCCTGATGAACCTGATGCTCTTAGTTAAATTATGTTGTTTGTTTTGTATACAACCACCCCCAGCTCGCTATCACACCGCCATGATTAAAGTAAGGTACGCAATTTTATCAAATTTTTATTTCAAAGTGCGTACAAGTATTCAAAATATTTTCAAATATTATGTAGGAAGTATGACACCATATGACAAGCGTTTTGAAAATTGTTATATCAAGAGTACGAAATGAGGTGAATGAATTTTGAAACGTTGCCATGTTTGGGACTATTGAAACCATATGGCTAAGTTCGAAAGAATGTTTATGATGAAAGATTGCATTGAGTATACAAAGGAAAAGTTTTGAGATTTAAAGCTATATGTTGATGCGTATAGTTGATACCTGTGCAATGGGAAAGGAAATAGAATTGCAAATTGTTATGAGAATGAAGGAAGGAATGTGTAATTCTATCGGAGGTTCGAGAATGAACATGAGCAAGGATCATTATGGGATATGACGACTATTTGGATCTCAGTAAAACATGTTATGGTGAAGTTGTGCTAGCTCGTGATAAGAGTTATGAGGAAAAAGACTAATAAAGGTCTTTGATCGAAAGGTTCAAGTTTGGAGAAATAGAAAGTTCACATTGTGAAAGTATTATGGAATAACAACGATGAGGAAGAGGCTACGTGGGAACTAGAGCATAAGATGTTAGTCCGGTATCCCGAGTAAAAGACCAAGATATGAAATTTCGAGGACGAAATTTTTATAAGGAGGAGGATGTAATGACCCGTTTCTTCGTAGAATATTATTAAAATATTCGTTAGATTTTTCGGTGAAGTTTGGAAAAAGTTGGAATTTGTTTGGACCTAGAACGAGATCTGACGTCCGTATTAAATCCGTTTTTCATATGCATTATATTCACATGATTTCCAAAATTTGCAAATGAATAGTCATTGTGAAGGATTTTTAAATGCGAGCCTGTGGGCTCTTAAAATTTTGAAAACGGATTTCAAACGATCAAGTTATGATTTTTAAAGTATTTTTCATTAACGCCAGGTCGCCGATCGCGCAAGCACACTCTTAATGCGTCGCTGCATGCATGCGCTTATGCAAGCGAGCTTCGAAAATCTATAAATAGGGACCTAGGGCCTTCATTTTCAAACGTTCATTTCAAACGCCTCTCGTGTTTACTGAAGAGCCGAGCAGCCTGTGCACGCTGCAAGCCTGGAGGAGTGGGGATCGAGCGGGAGGGCTCGGCGGAAGCGCCATTGCGCCGCCGCCTACCACACCGATCAGCCTCCCCGTGCCTTCGCTTTTAAATTTTGTCGTTTTCTTGTTTTGATTCCTTCTTTCATAGATAGCATAGCGTAGAACTCGGGTCTCTAAAGGACGAGGCGAGAAAACGGCCGAGAGGCGCCAAACCAGCCAAAAAACCGCCGCCCATTCACGCCACGCCGTGAGCGGTTGGCGCCGATTGGTGGCCGACGGGCCACTTTTTGCTATGGGCCCTTTAGGTTATGAGTTCTAGGCTATGTGTTCTACTAGCATCGATTCCTTTTTCTCGCTTTTTCGTGTTTTTACATACGGGATATTTTTCATCGCTTTGAGTTTCTAAAGGAAGATATGCAGGTTATCCATTTTCGACATGGATTGTCATTCTATATTCCTAAAATTGCATATTGCTTATGTTTTCATTTTCATGCATCGGTTTTGGATGGTTTATCCTAGATCTGAGGATAAGTATCAAGTTTTGAAGCTTCTTCGCTGCTAAGTTTTGTATCAACTTTCACGCATGCATGTTTTCAAGGTACCCCTTTATAGATTTCAATGCCCTGAACATTTTTGCCTTCTGCATCAAGTTGATTTGAAAACCCGGATGTTGCCAAATATGAGTTTGAAAAGTCAAAAACCCCCGTTTTCATTCAATCTCCGTTTTGATCGCATTGTTGCCTTGTTTCGTGGAATGTGACTCCAAAAGTTATTCCGTATTGTTACCAGGTACTTTCCAGCATGATCGGTATAGTTGTTGGATCTGTAGATCTCTCCCAATAGACGTTTTCCTCGGTATAGGTGGGTTATATTTTGAGTACATATCTTGAGTTATTAAGCTCTGATATTTCAAAAGAAAATGCTGAATGTCCATGAAAATATTTTGGCGCATCTCTATCTGCTTAATGCTCTCTAAAGCAATTGTGGCTCTTAGTGGGTCTAACACACTTACTAAGGGTTGTGTACACGAGTCCGCATCGCCATGGATTGATCCCCCGCGCATCGACATATGATGTGGCTTCGGGTTCGCCCGTTGCCGCCGGTGATTGATCTCGGTGTGGTTCATCCCGAGTCTCACCAGGTTATGTTAATGTGATCTCGAAGTGTGGTTCGTCCCGAGATCTTAGCCTAGAGTAACAATGGAATGCGCTAATGGGCCCCAAGTAAAGGTTTTGGTTTCATGGAAGTGGATTTATGTTTTAAAACCTTCTATGTTTACCGTATGACATGGACTTTCTTCGCTTTGTTTATATGAACTGCTTATAAAATGCATGACCCATCGAGTGCGCTAGTACTCACCAAAAATCTTTTCAAATGTTTTCGTGTAAATAAACCGGGCGGACGTGATGAGCGGTGAGGCGGGTTGGCTGTTCTCTATTTTTGTTTTAAGTATATTACGTTCACTGACGCCTAAGTGTGTATGTTTTGTTGCTATCGCCTAGAAACTCGGTTGAGTTCTATGACTATTATGTTTGAAGTATTTTAAGTTGTTGGTTACTGCCGTGATTTCGCCACCGTTTTCTTTATTGCTTTGATGGAGAGTGCGAGTAGTCGGCCCTCTCGACGCTTGGCCAAAGCCCTCATGTAGTAGTCGAGACAAGAACGACCTCATGAGCGAGCTGGTCGGCTAACTCCTTTTGGCGAGCTAGGCTCTCGATACCCCATCATTTTCGACTTGAGGTGTAGTAGGATGCTCCTACCCCAATAATTGTTATTGGTTGTCCATTATTCACCCCGTGATTGTAGTCGGTTGTGTACGATCAACGTGGCGGCCGAGCTTCCGACACCAATGTTGAAAATATGTGTTTGTTTGCTTATTTTTCGGTTCGCTTTTTGGATATATCCTTTATAGAGAGATCGCCCAATTTTGGCATGTAAGTGAACCTCATATATGTATATATTGTTATCCCCTTTCTTCCCCGCTTCTTATTTCCAACCCCTAGTCATACCCCGGCATCCGTGCCTTCCTGAATTGGGCGTGATAAATAATATCTAAATATTATAAAGTAAACAGAATAAGACATAGCATTAAAAATCGAGCACCCCAAATTGTGAAAATATTAAAATTGTGGAAATTACTAAACATTTAAAATATGATGAAAATTAAACGTAGCTTGAAGATTAATGGTCGCAATCACTTTATACATTCGTAAGCATGTTGATAGATGTTTGTACCGCCTATAATATATATACATGCACTGCCTTAAATCCGATTAATTACTCAAACTCGCTTAAATTTATAAATATAAGTTTTATAGTGATTGGAATTTATATGCTCGTATCCAAAATCTGATTGAAAACTAATTTTATTAATCGTTCTTGTCCCAAAATACGTGCTAACTACGAAATATATTTAAATTTATAAATATAAGTAGTTACTGATAATTTTTATCTGTCTCGATAATGATTTGAACATTATAAAATAAAAATTAGTAATAAATAATATAAATAATAAAATATTTAAAATAAAGAACATGTCTAGCATATACATAACCGCACTTGTCTCACATTTGATTAATTACCCGAACCTATTTAATTTTATTAATATAAATTATTAAAATAATTAATTTATTCGTCTCAATAAAAGTTGAACATTACATGGTTAATTATTAATAATAAATCATATAAATAACAAAAGATTAAAATTGTAAAAAAATTACGAGACATGTCGATTAATGTGTATCTATCTATAATGTATATTTTATATCAAAATAATATAAATAACAAAAGACCTACAAACTGTGAAAATCATGTTCTCGCCTCATTTTCAGTATATAATATCGCTAATTACATAAATTCGTTAAAATTTATGAAATATATAATTAATAAGTTAAAATTTAAAAATATAACTATTGTAAAATATATAACTATTTATTTGGTCATATAATTAATTAATTAGCCAAATTAAATTAGTGGTGTAAAATAATTGTAGGATGAAAAAAATATACATTGATTCTAAGTATATGTATAAGTTGTTCAATTGGTGGAGTATGATTAGAAATCAATGTGGGTTAAGATATTTTAATATGATTAGAATTAGAATTTAAAAGACATTAAATAGAGAATTGACTTTTAATAAAAATATACAACTATTTATTTCATCATCTAATTAATTAATTAACCAAATTAAATTAGTGATGTAAAATAATTGTAGGATGAAAAAATATGCATTGATTCTAAGTATATGTATAAGTTGTTCAATTGGTGGAGTATGATTAGAAATCAATGGGATAAGATATTTTAATATGATTGTAATTAGAATTTAAAAGACATTAAATAGAGAGTTTAGATAAATAAAATATATAACTATTTATTTGACCACCTTATTAAATAATTAGCCAAATTAACTTAGTGATGTAAAATAATTATAGAATGAAAAAATATGCATTGATTCTAAGTATATATAAGTTTTTCAATTGGTGAAGTATGATTAGAAATCAATGGGATAACATATTTTAATATAATTAGAATTAGAATTTAAAAGACATTAAATAGATAATTTAGATAAATAAAAATATATAACTATTTATTTGACCATCTAATTAATTAATTAGCCAAATTAAATTAGTGGTGTAGAATAACTTTAGGATGAAAAAATAAGCATTGATTCTAAGTATATGTATAAGTTGTTCAATTGGTGGAGTATGATTATAAATCAATGTGGGATAAGATATTTTATATGATTATAATTAAATTAGTGGTGTAAAATAATTGTAGGATGAAAATATGCATTGATTCTAAGTGTATATATATATATATATATATATATATATATATATATATATATAAGTTGTTCAATTGGTGGAGTATGATTAGAAATCAATGTGGGATAAGATAATTTTAGTATGATTGGAATTAGAATTTAAAAGACATCAAATAGAAAATTTAGATAAATAAGAATGTAAAATAATTGTGGGGTGAGAAAACATAAATTGATTTTAAATTTTATATAGATTAATGTTCAATAGGTGGAGTATGATTTGTGTTTATATGTGATGATTAATTTTATTATTAAAATTAAATTTTATAAAAAGTATTAAATGTTATATCTTATATAACTAATTTCAAATATTAATTATCTCGAATAACATATTCAATCTCTATTTATAAACTAAATAGATAAGTGCAATCAAAAAGTACTCTCTTAAAATATTCTTATAACCTATAATATTAAATAAAAGAAAAATTCAATTTCGTGCTAGTTTTGTAATTAATTAAAAATATAATATATTCATCCATAAGGTGGCATTAAATGGATAGTTTAAAATTTTAAAAAATATAACTATTGTAAATTATATAACAATTTATTTGGTCATCCAATTAATTAATTAAGCAAATTAAATTAGTGGTGTAAAATAATTGTAGGATGAAAAAAAAATATGCATTGATTCTAAGTATATGTATAAGTTGTTCAATTGGTGGAGTATAATTAGAAATCAATGTGAGATAAGATACTTTAATATGATTAGAATTAGAATTTAAAAGACATTAAATAGAAAATTTAGATAAATAAAAATATATAACTATTTATTTGACCATCTAATTAATTAATTAGCTAAATTAAATTAGTGGTGTAGAATAACTTTAGGATGAAAAAAATAAGCATTGATTCTAAGTATATGTATAAGTTGTTCAATTGGTGGAGTATGATTAGAAATCAATGTGGGATAAGATATTTTAATATGATTGTAATTAGAATTTAAAAGACATTAAATAGAGAGTTTAGATAAATAAAAATATATGACTATTTATTTGGCCACCTTATTAATTAATTAGCCAAATTAACTTAGTGATGTAAAATAATTATAGAATGAAAAAAATATGCATTAATTCTAAGTATATATGTATATATATATAGGGGAGGGTTAACGTAAAAACCATTTTTATTGTGCGAACGTGAGACTGAATATGTTATGAAAGTAATGATATCATGAAAGTTAATGAATAAAAAATAGAATTTTCGCCTCATGGGATTCGAACCCCGGTGAAAATTTCGAATTTTGGATTCATTAACTCGCAGTATTCATTAACTTTCATAGATATTCATTTTGTTTTCGTAGTTCTTAGTTTTCACGTTAAAATTGGTTCTTATTTGAACCAAACTCTATATATATATATATATATATATATAAGTTTTTCAATTGGTGGAGTATGATTAGAAATCAATGTGTGATAAGATAATTTTAGTATGATTAGAATTTAAAAGACATTAAATAGAGAATTTAGATAAATAATAATGGAGGAATATAATGGTGCCACATAGAATATGAGAATGAGGTGACACTAAATTTCACTAATCCTATTATATATTGAATCATTTAATTATTCAACATAATTTTTATTTAATAATTTAGTTAATAAACTATTAAGTTGGCAAAATAATTTGAAAAAATAATTAATTCAAGATTTTTTATTTAAATAAATTAATTAAATAAACTATTTATTTTATCAAATTAAATTGGTGATGGAAAATTGTATAATAATTAATTCAAGATTTTTTTATTTGGACGGATTTGGTCAAATAAACTATTTATTTGATCAAATTAAATTGGTGGTGGAAAATTAGATAATAATAGTACTATTTATTTGATCAAATTAAATTGGTACTATTTATTTTATTATATATTCTATTACACAATGGAGGCATTACATTGATCTTCGGTCCTATGTGGATTTTTCTCAATTTTTCTTTCTTATTTTTCTAAAATCTTCATTTTATGCATTCTAAGCACTTTCCAATCCCACATTGATTTCTTAATGAAACTTAGCCAAATTAGAACCTATATATAATGATATTTCTATTCTTCAAATCTCAACCAAATTTTCACTTTTAATAATTGGTATAGTGATTGATATTAAATGTTAATATTATTTAAACTATACCACCAATTTAATTTGGTCAAATAAATAGTTTATTTAATTTAATTTGATCAAATAAATAAATTTGGCTAAATAAACTAAATTAAATTAAACTATTTGGCCAAAACAAATTGAAAAATAATTTATTTAGTTAATTAGAACCTATATATAATGATATTTATTCTTTTAATCTCAACAAATTTTCACTTTTAATAATTGGTATAGTGATTGAAATTAAATATTAATATTATTTAAACTATACCACCAATGTAATTTGGTCAAATAAATAGTTTATTTAATTTAATTTGATCAAATAAATAACTTTGGCTAAATAAATTATTTTTCAATTTGTTTTGGCCAAATAGTTTAATTTAATTTAGTTTATTTAGCCAAAGTTATTTATTTGATCAAATTAAATTAAATAAACTATTTATTTGACCAAATTAAATTGGTGGTATAGTTTAAATAATATCAATATTTAATATCAATCACTATACCAATTATTAAAAGTGAAAATTTGGTTGAGATTTGAAGAATAGAAATATCATTATATATAGGTTCTAATTTGGCTAAGTTTCATTAAGAAATCAATATGGGATTGGAAAGTGCTTAGAATGCATAAAATGAAGATTTTAGAAAAATAAGAAAGGAAAATTGAGAAAAATCCACATAGGACTGAAGATCAATGTAATGCCTCCATTGTGTAATAGAATATATAATAATAATTGATCAAATTAAATTAAATAAACTATTTATTTGACCAAATTACATTGGTGGTATAGTTTAAATAATATTAATATTTAATTTCAATCACTATACCAATTATTAAAAGTGAAAATTTGGTTGAGATTTGAAGAATAGAAATATCATTATATATAGGTTCTAATTTGCCTAAGTTTCATTAAGAAATCAATGTGGGATTGGAAAGTGCTTAGAATGCATAAAATGAAGATTTTAGAAAAATAAGAAAGAAAAATTGAGAAAAATCCACATAGGATTGAAGATCAACGTAATTAGAGCCGGCAAAATGACCCCCCCCCCGGGTACCCGGGATTTGGGCCGGTTTGAGCTTCAAAATTAAAGGCCCGAAAAAAAATCGGGCCTAAAAAGCCGGTCCGAAAAAAAACCCCGGGCCTATCGGGCTTCAGGCCAAAAAAGCCCGGGGTTTTGGGCTAAAAAAGCCCGCCCGATTTCTATTATATATATATTTATAATATTATATCTATAATTTTCTAATAATATTAATTATATTTTTATAGTAACAATTTTCTTACTAATTCACATACTGGTGAGGAAAATAAATTCTAGAAAAAATAATAACATCATAAATCATTCAAAAATAATTCATAAAATAAATGATCTCCAAAAATATATACATTGATGATTAATGACCTTATAGTATGTAAAATCTATTTTGAATCCTTGATCTTAAATATATATTGTATAATTAATTTATTTTCTTCTATTATTTTATGCGTATAAGTGGGATTGACGTTTAATAATATCATTTATCTTTGATTTGTAATTACTAATTTTTTCTCCTTAAATTAAAGAATTAAAATTATACTGCATTACAATATCATCGCATGAATATATAAATAGGTCAAGATATACAAGAAGCATTATCATAAGAATAAGTAAGCTCAAAATATTATCATCACTAATTCTTTATTTAAGTTAAGGATTAAAAATATTTATTTTATATATTAAAAAAAATTAAAAAATTATCTAAAAAAAGTCCGCCCGCCCGGGGTTTGTTTGGGCTTCATATTTTTAGGCCAGAAAATTTTGAGCCCGGCCCGATAAATTTAAAAGCCCGACGAACCCGGGGCCGGGCTGGGCCAGCCCGCTACTTTGCCAACTCTAAATGAAATGCCTCCATTGTGTAATAGAATATATAATAAAAGATTGCTAATGTGACAATGCTACCATATAATGAAAATCAACCCATCATCAATGCTATGAAGTTACTATGAATAGGTCCTAATATTATAGAAACTTATAGCTTTAAAACTTAAATAAAATTTTATTAACAGTTACAAAATAATTTACCTTTTAATTGCACATTTTTTTCGACGCACACCAATTCAATTCCACCATTTTTTATCTCAATAATGTGCATCAACGCTTCGCAAGATTCATCATATTTTCTGGAATTCAAATATTGGCCAACAATTTTTTTTTTGGCTCAAGAACGTCTAGATATGCCACATCTCTCTTTATTTATTTATTTATTTATTTATTTATTTTATTTTAAATATTTTTGTGAAATCATTAAGGCTTGTTTTGAATTTACTTCCACCATTTACATAAATCAATTTTAGAAGTAAAAGCAACAACAGATAAGTCGTGAATCTTAGTACTTTCTCTATAAAAATATGAACTAGAAACGTCATTAGAGTTTTTGAACTACAACTTTATAAAGCTTTGCAAAGATAATTAACCTTTGCGGGATAAATATTTGCATTATCATTTATCAGTCTAGAAGAGAGAAAATGGTGGAACTGAATTTGCAAACGTGAATGCAGAAAAAAGAATGTACTTAAACGTAAAA
Organism: Salvia rosmarinus; assembly: GCA_036937905.1. Lineage (NCBI taxonomy): Eukaryota > Viridiplantae > Streptophyta > Magnoliopsida > Lamiales > Lamiaceae > Salvia > Salvia rosmarinus. Next base: position 106,753,436 of record CM072816.1, on the reverse strand, counting down.
TTTTAATAATTTTAAGAAAATTTTATTTTAAGTTTATGAAGTTAAAAGTTTCTATAATATTAGAATGTATTCATAGTAACTAGATAAATAGTTAATTAGGTGGTTCTAGGGTCGATTTTTTGTTCCCGTGGCATTGTCATATCAGTATTGAGCACGTTAAGTTGTGCCCATTATGGATAGGTTAGCGGTTCGGTTTATTGGATTACATGTCAGTTTTTACGGTATATGATATTCATATTATGTTTGTTTGATAGTATTAAAATTACAAGAATATATTAATTTATTATTTGATTGCATATGTTCTATTAAATGTTATTTTGTACTAGGGTAGGAAGGCAAGAATATGAATAGTCTACTCCAATAATAAATTAATAGGACAGATTGAAGGTAACAGTTGTTAACTGATGAACTAAAAATTGAAGATTTAAAGTAAAAAAGCAAATTGAGTCTAAGGGAAAGCAAGCATACCATAGATATCTCTCACATTGAACCTTAAGAAAGACAAGCACACCATACTAATTATATAGATAACGCTATCGCTGACATTGAGCCTAAGGGAAAACAAGCATTACATACTAATTATATAGATATCATTACATCCGCACTCAATCGAAATTGACATTAATCTTATCCATGATATTGGCAACAATATCCTTAGACTGCTTGAGCAAGCTGATGCTGCTGTGCAGCTTCTTCCTCTTCTGCGACACGGACGGCAGCTCCTCCAGCATCCTCTCCAGCCCATTCCCCTGAGGCCCCATCAACTCTTCGATGATCTCCTTCTGCATCTCTTTGGTCACCAGCTTCTGAATGCTGTACAGCAAGTGCAGCACCATGTTATCCACCATCCTCCTCGTCACTGTGTCCCAATACGCCGCCATCCTCATCTTCAGATCATACGCCGCCTGCACCACGTCGGAGTCGAAGCTCCTTAGATGAACAATGCTGATTTCTCCAAATCTGCAAATGGTCGCCATCAGGCAATTTTCGCGAATCCTCTCCATGAATCTGCCCTGCTCTGACATGAGCTTGTTCCAGGAAGCGCTGTATTCGGGGTTGCAGGTGTAGTCTGAGAGCTTCTCCATCTCCACGAGGTCCGTTATCCATTCAACTGACTGCTGCTTCTTCCTGGAGATGAGATTCTGTGCGGCTCGTCTGGTGCACGAGATGAGCTGAGGGTAGTTCTCGCAGTGCTGCAGCAAGACGGAGATCACCACACTCTGTATGTAAGTCCATATCTTCTCCGCGCAATCAAAGGGCGTCAAAGATATCTCCTTCACCTTCTTCGCCAGCAGAGTATGGAATGCGGATTTAGGAATAAAATTCGGAAGGCCGACTGATCGGCTTTCCTCCAGAGCCTTCATCTCATCGACCAAGAAATTCTGATCGGTATCGGATTTTGCAGAGCGCAGCTCCTCGGAGAATTTGTTGAGCATTTCAGCTAGTCTGGCAGTAGCATGCATATCATCAACAACAGGATACTCATCAAATTCGCCTTGCAACAAGATCTTCCGCAAAGATTCTCTAGCAGAACCTAGAATGTTCATGAAAGCAGTCATTGCTTCTCCAAGGGAATTCAAATGCTTGGGCATTTTATTCAACTCTTCGACGTTGGCCGAGAGTTTCTCGTTGATCTTGCGCACGATCTCAGGTAAGCATTTGACAATGATGTTGGCCTGAATCGTGGTCAACCTCTCTGCCAAAGCAGGAATCCCAACAATGGACTTATCAATCCTCGAAAGCAGGCGATTGTTCTCAAAGAGCTTGGCCTCTTCATCCCGAGCCTCCTCGTAAGTCTCATCGCCGATGCGGTTCCTGACGCAGACATAGCCGAGGCCGATGTTGACATCGTCGGCGACGATCTTCTCAAGCAGCCCCTCCGGTGACTTGTCAGCCTTGGTGACGACGGCGAGAGTCCGCTGCCCTGTTTTGTCCACGTTCTGAGACATCCGAATCGACTCACATGTGGGGAAATCAACACCGGCTGATAAAACATTCAAAATTATGCTCTCCTCCGGCGTGATGTACGTCATTATGATGTCCGAAATCTGTTCATAAATATCCTCCGGCTGGCCCTTGACCGGAACCCTAGTGATTCCGGGGAGATCGATCATGGTGAGATCTGGGACGCCTTTCTTCTTCACGACGAGAGTCAAGGGGGTGTTGGAAATCCCCTTCCCCTTCCCGGCGATCTCCTGAGTGGTGTACATGATTTCGTCGACGACGTTCGCTTCATCGGTTTGGACGGTTTTGCCGTTGAATTCTAGGTAGAGTTGCGGCTCGGGGCTGGGGTGATTCTTGAGCCTCATGATGAGAGGGACTCTGGTGCAGATGCCCTCGCCGCGGGGAAGGCGGATGCCGGCGAGGGACTCGAGGACGCTGGACTTGCCGGAGGACTGGTCGCCCACCACCACGATGGTCGGGAGCTGGATGCCTTCCTGCATGATCTTCAGGTGGCGCAGCCTGTCCACGGTGTCCAGCAGAGGCCGAATACGGTCGTTGTAGGGAGAAACGATGGGAGCGTCATGAGTCGTCGCCAGAGTCGATTCTTGCTCTTCTTCGTCTTCCTCTTGCTGGCGATGATGTTTGGATATTTTGAGAAGATCCATCTTGGGCACCGACTCAACTACTGTAGATGATGACATTTCTTCTCTAGCAAACCGAGGCATTGATTTTTTTTTTTTTTTATCAATTAATAAAGAAATCTTAAAAGTTGAGTCACGGTGTATTCGAACCCTGGAACTTTGAAACCGAGACATTGATTGTGTTGTGTGTATGTGAGAGTGGTATGGAGAAGTTTTGCGGGAATGCAGCTACTTTTATGAGCTAGCTTTGTGATGGAGGGGGTGATTTCTGGGAATTTACTTTAGCAGGGCCCACTTGATTTGAGTGGTTTTCTCTTTGGTCTTTCTGCTTTTTTCTCCTACCAATCAGAGGACGTCTCGCCTATGGTACGAACCCGGGAACACCGTTCTTTTTCTTAACTAATAATCAAGAAGTTGATTAAAGGGTTATTGGTGTATAAATACATGAACTTTAGATATATTTTGATTTTTTCCACGAACTTTAAAAATTGTCAATAAATACACGAACTTAACATTATTGTAATTTTTTTCACAAATTGAATAACGGTCAAAATTGAAACTGACGTGGCAGTCGACGTGATGCCACTTCATCAAAACGACGTCGTATTATTTATATAATATATATTAATTGACGGTTAAATACATGAACCTTGAGTCTATTTTGATTTTTCTCACGAACTTTAAAATTTGTCAATAAACACACTTAACATTATTCTAATTTTTTCACAAATTGAATGACGGTCAAAATTAAAAGCGATATAACAATCGATGTGATATCAAATTATTAAAACGACGTCGTTTACTTACACAATATGTATTTAAAAAGATCTTAAATACACCTCATAACTCTCTCCAACCCAAACTTTATCGTAAGTTGAGGTTAGAGAAAGAGAGATGGGGTGGGTGGGATGCGATGTGAGTGTGAGTTAAGGTAGATTTAAGAATTTTTAATACATATTATATAAAAAAACAATAAACTCAAACCTTATTGTAATTTGAGGATAGAGAAATAGAGATGGAGTGGAGTGGAGTGGAGTGGGGTGGGCTGGGGTGTAACCGTGTAAGTGTAAGTTAAGGTGGATTTAAGATTTTTTTAATACATATTGTATAAGAAAATGAAATCATTTTAATAATGTGATATCACATCGATTGTTATATCAGCTTTAATTTTGACCGTCATTCAATTTGTGAAAAAAAAAATTAGAATAATGTTAAGTGTGTATTTATTGACAAAATTTTAAAATTCGTGGGAAAAACCAAAATAGACCCAAAGTTCATGTATTTAACTGTTAATTAATATACATTGTATAAATAAAACGACGTCGTTTTAATGAAATGGCGCCACGTCGACTGCCATGTCAGTTTCAATTTTGACCGTTATTTAATTTGTGGGAAAAATCATAATGATGTTAAGTTCGTGTATTTATTGATAATTTTTAAAGTTCGTGGGAAAAACCAAAATATGCCCAAAGTTCATGTATTTAAACGTCAATAACCCTTTGATTATAATATTCGACCATTATTGAAAAATACATATAGCATATTGCAGGAACTGGTACAATACAACCTTTAAATTATTGCCAACATTGCTGTAAATTTGATTATTTGGGAAATTAATGCAAAGGATGAGACTCGAACGACGAAAGAGGAAAAGAGTAGCGCTTTAATCCGTCATCAATGTTTTATTTATCTTATTTTATTTTTCAAATTGGGATCGCATTCTTTTTTTATTAGGGGCAATTGCTAAATAGTTTACGAATTTACATCTATTTTAATTTTTAATTTTTTAAATAAATATCAAACTTTTATAATTTTTGCAATTGAGTTTAATTTTTCTCGCTGATGGAAAAATGACAAGGGCATCATCGTGAACTAAAATATGATAGAGAATGATTAAACGATGTCGTTTTGGTGTGTAATTAAATATAAAATTAATGAGATTCTAGTATTATACATTTAAATTTTGTGTTCAATAATACACTAAACAACGTTGTTTAGTTCCTTAATTTTAGCCCACATTGATGTCTAAGTCATCTTTTTTATTCACACAAGCATCCAAGTCATCTCTTGAGAAAGTCGATTGAACAGTATAAAGTTGTATCTCATAGGAACCATACGGTTCAGAAAAGAATAAAAAATCAATGTATAGATTCCAGTTATCTTTCTTCTATTTATTTATTTTTCTTGTTTTTCTAGCTCTTTACTTAAAGGAGCTTTTCTTGGATTTTCAATAAAATGAATTTTGATTTCTTCTTTGATAATATAAAAAGAGGTTTCGTTGTTGAAAAATTGGAGAAACCCCAACTAAAAGGATTTGTATTTATTTGCGAAGATTTTAAAGTTGAAATTGAAAATAATTATAAATTCTTGATTTATTTTGTAATTATCCATTTATATCATAAGCTATATAGTTTTCTCATAGAGACTGGGGCATACTTTTAAATGTTAAATAGGAAATTAATATTTCTCCTTTTATTGAATTTTATTATTAGTGTAAAACAAGTTAACTCAGATTTTTTCTTGAGATAAAGTTTGAGACCATGAGACTACCCACTCAAATCCCAAAAACAAACTCTTTAAATGTCTCCGCGTAATATATATTTTAAATGTCAGCATTATAAGTGTCAACATTATAAGTGTCAACACATAATCCTTCCACCTATGTTATTAGTGTTTAATTCAAAATTTAGAAAAAATAAATTGTAAAAAAAGAATGGAAGTCTAGCTATGGCAAAGCGTTTAAAGGGAGAAAAATGGGAGGTAAATTAGAAAAACATACAATACAAATTCAAAATTAGAGAAGGAATGGTAAATAAATTTTTAAAGACTACGTGATGGTGAATTATAAATTGAGATTTTTGGTTTTAGACACTAACCACTTTATTATTAGGTTCAACGTAATGAAATAACATAAAGATAGAGCATTGTTTTACGGAAATATTGGAGAACTAAGGACGTCATTGGATTTAGGCATGTGACATGTCAATGAAGCAATTTTATCCTGACCAAAATCAATAAATAAATATCGGTTCGATTCGGAATCAACTTATTAGATACCACACTCGAACTATCAAATTGTAGGTCTAGGTCGAGTAATTACCCAAATGCTAAAATGATCACCAATTGATATACATTTTTTATAACTTAATTAAAATGATAATTAATTAGTAATATAATACCTAAAACACAATAGACAAACACATAATAAACCAAAAAACAAAAGAAAATATTGGATTCGGACGGACCCATAACAATTGGGCTTGATCTGGATAAGTCCATGTCCGAATGGGTATGGAATCGAACCAAAATCGTTCTTCTTGGATTATGAGCTTTTCGGTCGATTTGGATAAAACTCGTCCATTAATAAGCCTAATGGAATTTGTTGTTTAGCTTGATAGATTGTTACAAGTAATATGATAAATTTAGTATAGTTAGTTATAATTCTTGAGTAATATCATCAAGTGGAACATAGTACCTCATGAGTCCACAAAGCTTCCGTTGGATGAGAGTTGGAATATCTAGATATAATAAGAGATGGGTTAGTTGAGAATTTTTTTATAAATCTACTAATAAAGCAACTCATCTTTTAGCATAATCGATTATGCAAGTTACCAGTCCGACTATTTGGATTGAGAATTTCTCAATTTGGTTGCCGGATATTATTATTAGTAATCTTTCATGAGTTAGGGTAAGTTTTATCCCCATAAATAAAAAATAAAAATATCATTCAGTATAAGCATAATTTTGTGTATTATAACTAGTGGTGCACGAGAGGATTTGTGAAAATTTATGTCTCATTATTGTTGATTCGTTTTTCTTTTTGGACTGTCCCGCTATTGTTGACCCGTTCTAAAAAAGAAAATAATTTTACAATAAAATATCTCGAATTTCGTGTCACACATTAATTTACATACAAAACATAACTTTCATTCAAAAATAAAGTCGATAATAGTAGGACGAAATGAGTATCATATTAGTCATGATGGGTTACTCACCTCAAGTTGGTTATGCCAATTTATTTCCATGTCTTTCACCATTCCTACTCACCTCGAGTAGGTTGTGCCAATTATTTAATGTCTAACCTAACATCAATCAAAGGTATAACATATCGTTCACTTAATGTGATAGTAGTGAGCATGAATACAATTAGATGAGAATATAATATATTTTTGAATGGAATAACGATATGAATAGAATGTAACAAAAAAAGCACAAAGGGGACAAAGAAAGTCCGACGATGAGCAGAAGAAGAAGAAATTGCAAAAACAGAATGCCGGAAATTGGCTGTGCCAATTGGGTTGCTGCTCTATTTGGTCAAAGTTGCAGAAAAAGGTTATGTTTTTTACTATGCTCCTTTTGTCTTCTTCTAAAAAGTAATTCATCTCTCTTTTTTCAATTTTACTATGCCTCGTTGGAAAGCTCCACGGTCACATCACCTCGACTCGCCTCGCCAAAACGCTGCATGGTGGCATTGCCTCGTCGGAATGCTCTTACGATGCAGTTCAAATAATATTAATATGATCCACTTCAATAATTAAATGTGAATGTTTTGTTGGTAGAATATGATTATCGTTTTATAGATGCTTTCATTTTGTGAAATTATTGATGTGGGAATTGCAAAATTTCCACTAATCATATTACAATATAGATATTAATAGGTTAATTAAGTATTTGCTTTTAGTGAAAAAGTTGATTGAATATTTGCATGATTTAAGAGCAAGTTCATTTCCTCCGATTCTCGTGTTTTCATTAATTAGTTTGCATTCGAAGATATTGCCTATTGATGAATCTAGCTACGTGAACGTCGAGATTTATATGAAGCAATAAAGAACACCTGAGCTTTTTACGTGGTTCGATCGTTAATGAGATCTACGTCCACGGAGGAATGATTCCTCAATACTTTCACTAGAGCTTTTAAATGCAGAGTATTGTTTACATGCCTTTGTATTGAAGAAATTGCTAACCCTTCTAACATCGTTTTCCTTCTATTTACTACACCGACTGTCTCGAAGGCGCCCGACCTCTCCATTGGTCGTTGCGTGACTCTTCCTCTGGCGTGCCCTCCATTGGCCGAGCAGGACCCTCGCTTCTGCGCGCCACGTGGAGGTGGCGCCGACCTGGTTCATCTTCTCCATCATGAGGTGGCGGTTCCGGGGCTAGCGTTTTGGGCAATGATTAGGGCTCGACCGCGTGGGCTGCTACCATCGTTAGCCCGGCTCGTTTGCCGTTAGTGGGCCCGATTGGTTGGGCCATATCCCATCATAGCCCCCGAATAGCCGGAGCACGGCGAGGCGAGTGGAGTGAAGACAAAGGTCACCGAGGTGAGGTGGCTTGGCAAGTTGTTTCTTGGATGTGAGGGTCTTCGGTGCCGATCCGAGTTGGGTTGTTTATTGTCCGCCGCTTGGAAAGATGTGGCACCGATGGAAGAAGTCGGCACGACACGGACGACCGCCTTTCGGGATGCCGTGGTGTGTCTCGGGCCGCGCAGACTCTGCGGCCTGGTTGGCCGAGGTCCGATCTAGTTGGCCGAGGCCCGATCTGGTTGGCAGAGGTCCGATCCGGTGGGCCGCGGTCCGATCTGATTGGACGAGGTCCGATCCGGTGGGCCGCGGTCCGATCTGGTTGGACGAGGTCCGATCTGGATTTCCTTGACATTTGTGGGGAGGACGGTGTGCGACCTGAGGCGCCGCCATCTAGAGGACGCCGGGGTCCGTATGATGATTGCTAAGTCAGACTGGCGGCCCGTCCTATCCTGGCGTACGTCAGACGCGCCAGGCGGTAGTTGGGCGCTCGAATAGCGTGCGCGCGTGTAACGCACATCCAATCACGTGTAGGCACGTGTTGAATTTGAAACGGCATTTGCTGGCGCCTTGTCTTATAAATAGGTAAAAGAGAATCGTTCACTTTCTTCTTCTTCGACGCTTAACAATTCGAGAGAATTTGTGAGAGATTTTCCGAGCCCGATTTTATTTGTAGCTGTTTACTCGCCTAAAAGTAAGTATGTCTTCTTCCTCTACATTTCGAGCACGCCGCCTCGCTTTGTGTCCGCCGATCATCTCCGCTGGAGTTTCGGTTCGAACCGCCATCCTCCCTCCCGATAGTGAAATCGAGGTTAGGGATTATTCTGCTATACCTTGTCGGGTAGGTGTAGGAAGATTAGCGCTAGGTTCCAGCAATATCATCTGCGTGGGATGGGGTTAATGTGAGGACGCCGATCGTCCGTGATTTTGCGATGTAATAAGAGTAGGAGGAATGTCACATTCCTACCGACGCCGGTGGTGTGTTCGCACCCATCCGATAGAGCGTTAGCCCTCCGAAGGATTCATAACTATGTATATAGGCGCCTTTAGGGCGGGTCTTGGGTTCCGTTAGCCCCCATCTTTTGAGCCTCGTGAGTATTTCGAATCCCCATCCGCCAATTTACCCGAACTCCATTAGGTCGGTAGTTGAGATGGGGTTAGCTCGTTATCATGTAGCCGAGAGTTCTCCTCGAGCTCTTGATGCGATTCTTTAGCCAAGTACTCGAGAGGGTTGTACTATCTTCGCCTCGGCACCGCTTAGGGTAGTCAACCCCGAAGGTGTCGGGCAAAAGAAGTTTTTTTTTGAGGGTCATGGGCATCCGATCTACGGATGGGGATGGGTAAGGTGACGGATATAAAGCTTAAGCCCCTCGGTGGGTAGAGGAACAACTCAACACGCCGGTGAAGTTTCTATAGAATTCACCGAGGACAACCTAATGATGCCGGCCGAGTGCGCAGTCGCAGCTCTCGGGACGGGGTCCGAGTCGGGTGAGGCACCTCTTCTCCTTCTTATAGGTTCGACCTCATTTGACTAACGCGATTTTCTTCGTAATGCGGTGAAGCTTAAGCACACGGCGAGGTGAAGCAGCCTGGCCTCGCCTCGACTGCGCCACGGTGGCGGCATGAGCCTTCTAAAAGAGGCGAAGGTGTGCTGGGCCCACCGCAGCCCGTGGTGGTGGAACACCCGCCGATCCGTCAAGGGTCCGCGGCCGATCTCGGCTCGGGCCTCGAGGTGGAGGCTCGTGCCCATGATGCGCGCGAGGTACCGATCTCCCGCGATCTTCCGCCTCATGCCGTCATGTTTTTTTTTTTTTTGCGCTACTAATCGCTTGACGGCGGGACTGCCTGATCGCGGCGAGATGCGCCGCATGGCCGACGTTGTTGCTCCAACACACGAGCCGGAGAGAAAGGCGTCATGGCGGAGTCCTCGCCGGGCCGGGCGCGAGGAGGAGGTGGAGGTTGCTGTGGCGTGCCGAGGCCGCCACAGGGAAGGGCCGTCTGTGGTGAGGCCGCGCCGAGGTGGTCTTGCGCTCGGGAGGAGGTGGCCGAGGCGGAGAAGAGGGCGGCAGATCGGACGAGTGCTCTGCTGGCGGAGCAAGGGCCCATGCTCAAGGCCTTCGCCAGCAAACTTATCGAGTCTGAGTCCTTCTCCGCCTTTATCTCCGACCTGGCCGCCGTGATGAGGCCGCAGGTGATATCTACCCACCTGGAGGGGTTGGCGGCCACGATGCCAGATTTTGACAAGGCGAAGCATGGCTGGGCTGAGATTGATCAGAGGGCGGTCAACTTGGAGTATGCCCGGTGCTTTGCCGATCTGCCGCCTTCCCGTGGTGGAGGCCTTAGCCTCCTCGGCGCCTCCCGACGGCCGAGGCCGTGTCCCGATGCCGGGTGGATGAAGATCTAGAGCCAGGTGAGCTCGGCGAGGCGCGGCCCGGCCGAAGAGGAGGAGGAGGGAGAAGGAGCCGAGCTCGGCGGCTCAGTCGACCGCAGCCGCAGCAGAATTGGAGCGGCGGAGGAACGGCGGGGAGGCGAGGGGCGGCGAGTCCCGGGAGAGGCCGAGGTTAGTGGGCCAATTGTAATAGGTTGAACCGCCGGGTCGATAGGACCCGAGCCCTTGTAATAAAATTCTTCGTATGCTGAAAAGAATGTTTATCACTTTACGAGACTTGTGTTGTCTTTTTATTTATAGCATTCCGCATCTCAATACTGGGACTCGACCATGAATTGTCCGCTGTCGAAAGAGGTCCGAGGTGCCCGGCCGAGAAGGACGAGAGGTGCAATTTGGAGGAGTCGGTGCGAGTCGACCCAGTTTTGGCCGCCATGGACGCGAGCTCGGTGTCTTCTTCCGAATCGAAGAAGAAGTTGACCGAGGCTGATCGGGAGGTGGCCCGCCTCTGGCCGAGAACGAGGCGCTGAAGTTGAAGGTCGCGGGCGGAGTCCAGGCGGACATATCCGCCGACGCAATCCACGGACGTTTGATGCAAAGGCGGGAACAACGAATCGACCGCGAGAGGCTCGCTCGGTTGTCCGAGGAGCATGCAGTACGAGAGGCGATCCCGCCGCTGGTGGGACTACCATATCCGCCGACGATCGAGTCCAGAGCTTCTCGGCGGAGGGCATGGTCTTGAGGATGAGGGCGGCCCAACAAAGAAGAAGTTCAAAGCTCGCACAACTCCGTGGTGAAGTTTATGGAGATGTACGACATCGTCCGGAAACGCCGCATGCCCGGCGGTGGCGAGGCAACGGCGGGCTCTGTCGACCCGATCATAGAAGAACCGGCGGAGGAGGCGGATACTCGATCACGCCAGAAGGCTTTGAGGTTGATGGGTCGCAGGGGCGGATTATCGGGGATCCTCGGGACCGGGCGGCGACCGAGGTCCTCAGTCGGCGGGAGAGCGGCAGGGGCCGAGGTCGCACACACGCCCGGTGTCCGGTCGTGGGGTCGGGTGTGACCTCGGGTGCGCCCCCCGCCCGGATGCCGTGCTGCGCCGCCACCGGAGTGTCCCCGAGCGGGTGAAGGTGATCACGAGTCGACAGCTTCCGTCCGGGCTGCCTCGAGCCGCGCCGAGCGCCGGGAGCAGTTGTGGTGATTCCGGCCTCATCGACCGGGTCGAAGGCACCGAGTTCGCTCTGCATACATCGTCACCGGGATTTTGTAGAAATTGGTGCAGCCGGCCGGTCTGGCGAGGGAGCCTGAGGCCGAATGAGGCCATGTATAGTATAGGACCTTGTATGTAGGTATAAATGTATTTAGACTCGTTTGAAGTGTACGCTTTTCCTTTGAGAGGTACAAACATAGCTTAGGACTTCGTTTTGGTCATAAATGTATTCATATCAGATACAACGTATTTTCCCAAATAAAGGGGTATAAACGAGCTGAAGCACGGTTGTCTTGATATGGCTTGGTACTTTGTTTGTAGTCGTTGATGCATTTTAGACTTTGTACCGGAGTGCATATCTTCCCAAATAAAGGGGTATGAGGTGGCGAGATCGGTTTGGATGTCGCTTGCATGTACGCCCAACTTAATGGGTAATCTGTATGCTTTGCATGTAGACGCCCAACTTAATGGGTAATCTGTATGCTTTGCATGTGACGCCCAACTTAATGGGTAATCTGATGCTTTGCATGTAGACGCCCAACTTAATGGGTAGTCTGTGTCGCGCACTTACTGCGGGATTTTCATCTTCGTGAGGCGTCCCATGAAGGTTTAGATGTGGTATATCCGAAGCGGATGTTCACATAGATGTAAGACGAATAAGTGAAATACTCATTAGAAAAGCAGATGTTTTATTAAACAAGTAAACAAAGATCGCACATCACCAAAACAATAGAGGCTAACATGTCACGATCTAAAATCAAAGCTATGTAAAATACCTCCTTAGATGAGTTATGTGCGGTGTTCGGGAATAAGTGCCCTGACGGTGGAAATGAGCTTATAGGCCCCTTTGCCGAGGTCCTCGTGAACGCGGTAGGTCCTTCCCATGTCGGATCAAGCTTGTTAAGACGCTGGCTCGGCTTGCTTCATTATTCAGCAGACGAGGTCGCCCACCGGATGTGTGGAGGCCTTTACTTTTGTTGTAGTAGCGACACGGCTCTTGTACTTGGCCGTTTATGAAGGCGAGCTCGCTTCTCCTCGAGGCGTCAAGGTTGGCCCTTGGTCTTCCTCGTTGCCGGCTGGTTGAAGTGGAGAGCGCGAGGGCTTGGCTACCGATCTCGGCCGGTATGACGGCCTCGGTACCGTAGACTGTGCTAAAGGGGTCTCCCGCGCGCCGTCTCGAGGTGTGGTCCCAGGGACCCGAGGACTTGAGGAGATTTTCAGCCCAGTCGCCTTAGCAGATCCGGCCCTCTTCAAACCTTGTACGATCGTGCGGTTCGTCACCTCGGTCGACCATTTGCTTGCGGGTGTGCGATCGAAGTGAAGCGTTGATCGATGTGAAGCTCTTCGCACCACTCCTTGAAGTTTTGTCGACGAATTGGGTGCCGTTGTCGAGACCGGGATGTGCGGTATGCGAGCGGCAGACTATATTTCTCACACAAGGTTTGAATCCTTCCGCCGTGATGCTCGAAAGTGGCTCGGCCTCGACCCATTTTGTGAAGTAGTCTATGGCCACGACTAAATATCGGGTGACACGGTGCTCGGTCGAGCGGGCCAACAATGTCGATCCCACCGCATGAAAGGCCACGGACTCTGCGGTCGCTCAAATCCGTCGAGGCTTTTGTTGTGGAGTGGATCGGCACTTTGGGCACTTCGTGAGCTCGGCGAATCTTGCACGTGGGCGGTGAGTATCCCGACCTCGGCGTCTTCTTTGAAAGTGCTCGCGACCGATGTGGCTTCCACAAGACCACCGGTGTATTCGTTGAGCACATAGTCGGCTTCTTCCGCCCGATGCATCTCGGGAGGGTTGAAGGTAAGACTTCCAGAGAACGCCTCACGCATGAGATACTTCGGGACTTTGCCATCATCTTTTGGCTTCGAGCCGATCGAAGGTAGTCGCCGTGTTCCGTGTAGGCTCTGGAGACATCCAATTCGGCTCTATCTCGGTGATGATGCCGGCGTGGACTCGCTATGCTTCGAACGGATCTCTCCACCGGTGGACTTGTTGATGACGTGACTAGCTTGTCGAGGACGTCACCCCTGTTTTCCTCGGGATTCGTGGATCTTGAAGTATCCGAGCGAGGTCAACATCTCTTTGCCTTGTCGAGGTATTGTTTCATTCGGTCCTCCTTCGCCTCAGATTCGCTTAACACCAGTTCACGACGACACAGGAATCGTAGAAGATTTGGATCTCACCCACCCCAGCCTCTTAGCGGCGCGAGTCCCGAGATTAGGGCCTCATACTCCACCTCGTTGTTGGTGGTCGGGAAGGTAAACCGAGCGCGTGGGTGACTTCGCGCATATCTCGGGCCGAGGAGAAGGATGCCCGCTCCATTTGCCCGTTTTGCACGAGGCTCCGTCCACGTACATCTGCCAACAACTATCTGGTGGATGAGGGTCCGGTTCCTCCGTGCAGGGGGCTGGGACGACCGAGGTGGAGGCGTTGGAGGAGCTAATCTTAGCGGTCTGACCGAGCTCAAGAACTTGCTTCTACCAGAAATCACGAGCTTGCCTTTTATGGCGGTGCGGGGAGTACGAGATATCGTGCTCGCCAAGCTCCAGGGCCCACTTGGCTATTCGTCCAGATGACTCAGGTTTTGATAAGACTTGCCTCAGGGGCAGGTCGGTCAGTACCTGGATGGAGTGAGCCTGAAAGTAGGGTCGGAGCCGTCGCTTAGCATTCACGATGCTGATCTTTACCTTTTTCAAGGCCGGCGTACCTTGTCTCCGGTCCTTTGAGTGCTCGGTGATGAAGTAGATAGGAAGGCGCCGTCCGACCTCGTCCCGCACCAAGATCAAGAGCGATTGCCTCGTCCGAGGCTGCCAAGTACAAGGAGGAGTTCGCCTCTTTTGGGCAAGGTGGTCGAGGTGTCGGTCGGTACTCGAGCTGTGAAGGCGAGGTGGTGCTCTTCCGCCATGCCAAGTCCAGGGGCCTCCTCAAGATTTTAAAGAATGGGAGCCGCTTGCTGCAGCCCGGAGGAACCCTCGAGGCGGCCAGCACCGTAAGTTTGTGGACCTCGCGAATGGTTTTTGCACTTGCATTTCGAGCACCGTCTTTATCTTGGTGGGGTTCGCCTGAGCCTTCTTGAAACCCAAGACCCCAAGAATTTCCCGTTTTACCATGAACGTGCATTTTTGGGGTTAAGTTTGAGGTTACGACCGGCGGTTGGAGGATGGTGCCGAGGTCGTCGGCAGCTCTCCGTTTTCGGCTTTTGACTACTATGTCGCCGACGAGACCTCGACGATCTCCCCGATGTGGTCTTTGAATGTTGCATCCACCATCCTCTGGTAAGTAGCCCCGGGGTTCTTGAGGCCGAATGGCATCTTTCGGTACGCAAAGACGCCGAAGTCGGTGATGAATGCAGTCTTTGGTGCATCCTCCGGGCTCATCAGGATTTGGTGGTACCCCTAGTATAGATCCACGAAGCTGAACATCTCGTGGCCCACCAAAGCTTCCACCTTCTTGTCAATATCAGGGAGGGGGTAGCAATCTTTTGGCAAGTGCTTGTTGAGGTCGGTATAATCGACCTTTGTCGCCCACCTCCGCCGACTTCCGGACCACGAATGGATTAGCCATCCGTGTCGGGTATTTGACCCGAACAAGATCTTCGCCTTGAAGTTGAGTCACCTCGTCCCTAATGACCGGTGGCTCCGCTCCCGAATATCCTTTTCTTCCGCGGATGGCTTGGTGGCCGGGTCGATGTTGGCGATGAGTTATGAGCTCGGCCGACACCCCTGGTCATATCGAGCGGGTTCTTTTGCACCGTTTGGTCCCTCGATCTTGAGCACCCCACCGGGGCAAGGGAATCTTTACTATGTGGTGGTAGACCGAACAGACGGGCCTTGGTGGCGTATGACAATCTCTCCCGGGATAATGTTGTATGCGGAGAGGAGCCGGACCAGAAGAATCGGATGGCCTTGGTGATCGACACGGGAGCCCGCCTACGGATCGGAAGGGTAATGACCCTCGGGCCGGACTCGCTTCTTGAGTGAAGCTCCGTGGCGGGAGGGCGGGGAAGCACTGAATGCCTCCGACCTCGAGCTTATCCGCACAGCTACGGAAGATGATCTTGACGGAGGCTCCGATGTCGATATAGACCCGTGGACGTTTTGTTGCCCACCGCACTGTATGATGATGGCGTCCCGTGCGGCATGATCTTGCACGGGTCCTCTCGAGAACGTTATGTTCTCGCCATCCCGAGTCGCTTGTTCTTGGCTCTTCCGGCCGGCCTCGGCGTCGTTCTTCGTGGACGACCTCGTCGTCCCGAGGCGATCCGTAACAACATAGACACTGCTCCATGGCGCTGGGACCTTCGTCCTCGCCGTCTTCGGGTCGGAGTCGCTTATTTGGGGTCAGCGCGGTTGTTGCCGCCCATTCCTTCTCGCTGACTCGCTTCTTGGACCAGCTCGTCCGAGTATTTTGAGGCTCCACCTTGACGAGCTCGTCGATCCGTGAGCCTGTGTTTCGCAATCCTCGGTATCGTGACCATACCCTTGGTGATAGTCACAATACTCGTCCGTGGACCTCTTCGATCCTCCTTTCATAGGGCGGGTTTCGGAAGAGCTCGGCGTGAGCTCGAATATTTCCGCCTTGATTTGAGCAGGCGCTGCGCCCGGTTGGGCCGAGGTCGAGCTCGGACTCAGATGGGCCTCTCTTGATCTGTCGAGCATTTCACCGCGATCTGCGCCTCGACTTGATCGTCAGGCTTTTTCTCCGGACTTACGCTCGTCCCATCTCCGCTTCTTCCGATCCGACTCGCCTCCCTCGACGGTTATCCACCAGGTTCCAAAGCTTACTCGCCGTCTTTGGTTTCTCTCGGTGATTTCTTTGTTTAGCGCGCCGGGCGGATCCCGCTAACGCGCTGATGATGTAGAGATCGTTCCGCCGCCGATTTTGAGCGACTCTTTGATGAACCTCGAGACGAAGTTTGACATCGCCTCGCCCGCCCTGGCGGATTGTGAGCGGTCGGAGGAAGGCTGCCGGGCGGCGTCTTCGATAAGCGCCACTGAATCGATCCACGAGGTCCCGGAAACATGGATGCTTGATATTCTCATGGGCGAGGTGAACCAACGCCGTGCGCTGGAGATCAACCTCTGGGAAGATTTTGCACATGTGAAAATCTTCCATCCTCGATTCGCCATGTTGGTGGTGTGGCGAAAAGGAAGTGGGAGGGTCTCCGAGGCCATCGAGAGCCGCTATGTTGGGTGCCCTGCATCGTGGGGCGGGCGTGTCTAGAATCTCCCCGAGAAAGGGAGATGATTCTCCGCATCGGTCGAACCCCGGAGATCGTTGCGCTCTTTCGGAGGGTGGGGATCGATAGCGACGCCATCGCCCCTCCGGGGAGTTCGACCGCCTTTCTTCCTTCATTCGCCTGACTCTCGGTCGGCATGACGAGGTGGGTAGGCGGCCGCTTGAATGGCGAGGGGCGATCACAGGTGGCGGCTCGGCGCGGTGAGCGACTCCGCGAACGAGGTCGGCTCGGCGCAAGGAAGCGGCTCCAAGCGTCGGGCGCGATGCGCCTCTCGGCTATCACGCCGAGGTGAGCGCCGACCGTTAAGATGGGGAAGCGGCCTCGGGAGGCCGTGGTGTTCAGCAGGGGCCCAGAGGGACCCGACTCGCTGGTCCTCTCGTTGAGAAGCTTTGAATCGCCGAGATTAGCGTGGAGGAACTCGCCACGCTCGCCAAGGACCTCGTGGGACGAACGAGCTGCTTGCTCGCCCTCGTTGAGGTCGACATCTTCCCCACGCCGTGAGGCGGTCCTCGGGGTGTATGGAGACATTTTCCATGTGGCCCTCGTGAGTGTGACCGCCGTGGTGTTCGCGATCTCCTTTCCGCGACGCCGAGCGACCACCGTCGCCCTCCGCGGTTGTTGCCAGCGTTGGCGGTTGGCAGCGTGTTCTCGCCATTTAGTCGTAGAGGGAATGAAGCTTTTCTTGTTCGAAAATGTTCCACAGACGGCGCCAATGATGAATCTAGCTACGTGAAGCGTGCGAGATTTATATGAAGCAATAAAGAACACCTGTGCTTTTACGTGGTTCGATCGTTAATGAGATCTACGCCCACGAGGAATGATTCCTCAATACTTTCACTAGAGCTGCATGCAGAGTATTGTTTATGTCTTTGTATTCGCAGAAATTGCTAACCCTTCTAACATCAGTTTTCTTCTATTTATACACTTCGACTACCCCTCGGCGCGCCCGACCTCTCCATTGGTCGCGTTGCGTGACTCTTCCTCCGGGCGTGCCTCCATTGGCCGAGCAGGACCTCGCTTCTCTGGCGCCACGTGGAGGTGGCGCCCGACCTGGTTCATCTTCTCCATCATGAGGTGGCGGTTCCAGGGCTAGCGTTTTGGGCAATGATTAGGGCTCGACCGCGTGGGCTGCATACCATCGTTAGGGCCCACCGCTTGGGCTCAAGTAGTGGGCCCGCTTGGTTGGGCCATATCCCATCACCTATGAAAATTAAAATAAGAATATTCCAACTTAAAATTTGACCACTTCCACTGAAATGGAGGAAAGAAGTTACCAACACCAAACTCGCGGAAAATGAGCTTTTTGTTACCTCAAATTTTCTCCTCGTCATCTAATCAACAGCTAAAAGAAAACAACTGTGTGTGTGTGTTGCCTAGTGGTAGTGTGGTTAATGCCTGAGGCCAAAGGTCTCGGTTCGAGTCCACCGAGACGCAGCCTTTAAAATTTCAGACATTGATCAAAAAAATAAAAGAAAACAATCTCAACATTTGGGCAAAGATCCGCAGTGTTAGAGAAATAGGCGGCTGTTCCACATCGGAAATAGAAATTTTATCTTCATATGGAAAGATTCAAGACTAGTTCCGTGGCATACAAGGTTTGAAGCAGAGCCCCATGAGCCCTCCGAATTTTTAATTTTTGTATCTATATATATATATAGATGATATTTAGGGGTGTTTGGCTAAGCTTGTTTTAAAGAGCTTATAAGATGTTTCAAGAGTTTATAAGAGGAATGTCTCAAGAACTTATAAGTTGTTAAAGTGTTTAGATTGATCTTATAAGCTAAAGAAAGAATCGTGAGTTAGAGAGATAAAATCATAGTTAGAGAGATAAAATTGACGATATATGAAGTTTGTAGTATATATGTAGAAATAACGAACTATAATAAGGTTATTTTGTAAATTCATGGTTACTTAAAATCTTATGAAAAATAAGTGGGGTTGTGCAACTTATTTTATGAGACTTATAAGTCGTTGGAGCTTATTTTCACATCTTATGTCGCTTAGGAGCTTATTTTAAAGTGTGAATGTGAAAATTAAAAACAATATTGTGAAAGTTGATTAATCCGTCGGAAAAGCTATTGAATCCATAATATTCGAAATTTTGCTTGGGATCGAATCACGAGGTGTGAAAAATCTAATGTTTTAGAAATTCATCAACTTTCACGTTGAATTCATCATTTTGGATGATCACATTCACACATTAACAATAATTAGAATAAAAGGAATAATTACATTGTAATGATGAAACACATAATAAAACAAAACCTCTAAAGGATAATTCTCAATTTTAAGTGGTCATGTTTTCCTTTTTTAATCATAATTGTTAAAGTTTAGAAATTTCAAATGTATTGCTTATTTCTATTTTTTTATAAATTTATAGATTTCTTTCTCATTGTACAGTTGAATTTAGATTTGGGATTCATTGTAGATTTGTGATGGATACATAAAACCTAAAATTTGAATTTTATAAGGTAATATCATGTACATAATTGACATAATTGACCATTATTATTTACTTTGTATATGTTACATTATATTGATTCTTGTAGCTATTATTAATTATTTACTTGTAAATTAAATTATTCTAAATTTGCAAGATATATGAAATATTAAGGTATATATAAGAAATAAATTTAGTTTTGAACAATCTTGTTTATTTATACAAAATTATTAGGATATCTTGTTGATTGCTAAAATAGATATAGTTCGTGAATGATTACCCTTTAACTATACATATTTCATAATTTAATTACATTTAATTTTTTCTTTATATGTGAAAACTATGCCATATTGTGAAGGTTCCATTAGTTATGAGGTGATCACGTTTTCTTAATTTTGTAAATATTGTTATGTGACTCAAACAATAATATATTATTAAAATTATTATTATTTTTAAAATCATAGTTAATTAGATCCACTAAAAATATTTTGGCTCCACCAAATATGGCATGCATACACATGTTGATATTCTTCATCCCAAAAGTTATTCAGGGAATCACTTTTGGTAGCATAGGTATAGTGAGAAATGAGGTGACGAATTGAGGAGGGGATGCAGGTGGGGTTAAAGGGTCCAAATTATTAACATTTTTGCAATTGTAAATTACAATAAGTGAATGCTACTTGTGGGAGAGAGTGAGATTAGGAGGTAAAGAATGAAAGATTTGAAGTGGATAGAGGCTCAAGGTTCATTTATCCTTGTAATGTATAACAATTTTTTTATTGTGAATATTTTACAGACATGGCAGAATTAGGCGAAGCGAGAAGGTTCGTCCCTTTACGAAACACTCATGTTCAGATCTGAAGACCGTCTTCAAGGGAGCTTCACATATCTGAATGTCTTCCTAGGCGAAACCAAAATACCCCCTTCAGATCTGCAAGACAGACCCAGATCTGACATAAATAGCTTAGGATTTCCTTATAAAGATCATCATCTACATGTAAAAAAACTCTGCCGAATTCAATACTTAAAGCAATAAAATACTTAAACACATAGCCTTCTTCATGCTTGCACGTCGATCTGTTCTCGCCGGTTCGGTAATCATGCTGGCCATTCGAGTCATCTCGATCGTTGAGCTTGGACATCTGGGGTTCTCCTTGAATCTTCTTCGTTCCTCGGCTTATTCTTTTTGTATCACCAGGGTTTTAGTTTATTTCCTTGGTTTATTTAGTTATTTTTATTTAATTATTGAGGTGCAAATTCATGCCTCAACATTAGGAATATTTATTTTTAAGAATATATTTTTGCATTTTGAAGTTTAACAGGTTCCTTAAAAGAAAATAAACGAATCCACTTGAAATAACATATTAATATTGTCTGATCAAGAATAGTACCAAGAAAGAAATGGTATTTTCCTAGAGCATATATACCATAAAAAATAAAGATAGAACAATCATGTTGATAATATGTTGTAAATTATTCTTAACACATATATCAATAGATCAAAAGAATCGATATTATGAGAATAAAGAAACAAGGTATCAGTAGAAATATGATTTTTGATTAACATCAAATGTATCCAAACCATTACAATATATAATATTTAGGCAGAATTAATTCTAAGAGTAAAAGATATGTAAGTAAAGTCACTACAATGCCCACTTAATATTATCATTTACGACAGAATTAAATTAATTGCGTATTTGTTACAGAAGGGAAAGACCAACTTAAATAAATATAATTTCCCCATAAATATACAAAAGTTGTAAACTAAACCCTCGCCATAACAACAGGTGCACAAATTAAATACAGGTCGATTTTTGAATTAAATAATTTCCATAACAAGTTGAAAACCAAAATTTGAGTTCTTGTAGTTATGTGCATTTTAGGTATTACGACATACATAATGTAGTTATTCATGCACACAGCAATGCCAAGTCGAAAAATTTATGTTTTCATAACGTGAAGTGGTTAGGAAACACGTGCATTGAGCAATTTGTCTCTCTATATATGTACAATAAATCCTTCAAATACGAGGTTTCCGTCCGATTTATGACATTACATTTTCCCCATTAGAGACACAATATCCTCGAAGCCCATCTCAACACCCCCACGAAGGCTCAAGGGCCCATCATTGAGTACTTTCAGGTTGGCCTAAGAGCGACCCATCTTTTGAATTAATCCCCCAGTCTCCTAATAGAACCTAGCTAGGTGACTAATAGCACTAAAGATAGGAGATTGAAATGGATACCCCAACAGTCTGTAGGCTAATAAAGGATCCGGATTTTATCTTCGAAACCGACCACTTCACTAAGCTAAACAATGTGTTTTGCCTATAGGTAGTAGGCAACTAGGGATGTCAATTGGTAGGTTTTACCCGGACCGATCCGGAACCGTTCAAAATCCATTAAATTTTAAAGCAGCGGTTCTGATTCTGGTTCCGATTTCAGGCCTAAAGAGACCCGGACCTTTTAGATCCATAGTTTGATGGTCCGATCCGGTCCGGATCTGGTTCTGGTTCAAAAACCAGAACCAATACTTATTTATTAGTTCTGGTCCGAGTAAAACACGTCTATTGACAAGCCTAAGTTTAAATAGGCTTGTCAATGAGCTAGTTTTATCCATATCGATTCAAAATCACTCATAACCCATTAAATTATAAAGCAACAGTTTCGATTCAGATTCGGTTCTTGTCCGGCTCGATTCCAACCCGCCGATCCGGACCGCTTAAGACCTATAGTTGATGGTCCGGTCCGTCCGGATCCAATGTCTAATAGGTCGGTTCCTGCAAGGTAACCATTACTTATTTATTAGTTATGGTCCGGGTAAAATCCACTCATTGACATCCCTACTGGCAACCACCAAAACCATCCGCATAAACTTGCAGCAATAACAAAAGTACCAATATATCTCCAAATTTAACCTGATGCCCGACGCTACAACGAAATGCGCCCATGTAATCAACAAGAACTGTTGGAATTTATCGCCCAACAAGAATTGTGGCTGTGCCCATTCCTGGTAGCCCACTTGCTTTGTGTTTGGGCTCTATCTATTTAAGATGAGAGTTGCGAACGAGGGTTTTGAGGGGAGTAGAGGGCTACGATCGGGAGAGTTTGGGTGAAGAGAAAGAGTGTAGGAGGAGCTTTGGAGAGGCGCCGCACCGTGCCGCAGTGTCTAGCTGCACTCTACTCGTGAGACTCTAGTTCGTAGGTTGTGTGAGATGCTTTGCTATCTCCTCTTCATGTGAGCTCTCTTGTGGTGCTCGGTGGTTGCTCTTCGTGGAGTTACCGGAATGGGCTGTTGGTCGGAAAGTGCTCGGCGGTGGTGCACGGTCGTTCCGATCAAGAGGAGCCTCCATCGGTGTGTGGCTGAGCGAGTCCTCTCTCCTCCTCCCCTTTCTATTTCTCTGTTTGTCTTGTGCAGGTGGAGCAGACACTACATTGCCGGAACGACATAGTGCTCGCCGCTGCTGCTGCGAGGACAGGCGTGGTGCGGATGCTGTCCGCACCGCTGCCATGGTGATGTACACAGAGGGCAGCTGCGCAGCGAAGGCATCAACGGAAGGAGGCTGCAGCTGCTGTTCCGAGGCTACTGACGGGTGGAGCTGCACGCTGCCGCAACAAGGCCATTTATGCGACGGGGCAGTGGCTGTTGCGTTCAGAGGTAAAACCCAAAGACGACGAGGCGGGAGAATCCCCAACAGTGGTATCAGAGCGCATGGTTATCCTCGTCGTTAGTTGGTAAGACGGGTATTTGATCCGAGAAACCCGCTGTGGTAAATTGGCTTGAACATCTTTCGTTATTAAATTGTGTATTTAATTTCATATAGAATTGCCTATTGGTGCAGCTGTGATTGAGTCTATGTGTTGCTAGTTCTATGTAGCTATGTGATTAATTGAGATATTATGTATGAATATGTTTCTCGTGTATCTCATGCCTATGAACTTGCTTGTTTGTTGTTGCTTTGTGACTCTGTGTGTAGGGATCTAAGTGATCCATATTTGTTTTTCGAGCATGCTTAGTGATTTGCTATAAGGTGGAGCTATGTGGTTGAGCTTTAAGTTTAGGATGCATGAGCGTAGGAGTTTGTTTCCTTGTGTGTCTCTATTTTTGCTCTCTTTGAGGTGGAGCTTCGTCCATTGCTTTATGCTCGTTTTTTTCTTGTTCTTTGTGAACATACCTTTGTGGTTCATTCTATGTGGCTTTTTGGTTTGGTGGCTTTGTGCCAACTTCGTGTCTTCGTGATGGCTTAGTGACTTTGTGATATGCTTTGTGGTTTATTATCTGAGTGATGGTTATCTTCTTTGTGATTCACGATCTGTGTGATCTATGCTAGCTTAGTGATAGCAATCTTTGTGGTTTACCGTCTGTGTGATGGTTATGACGATCTTTGTGATCTTCTAGCTTTGTGATGTTCTTCGTGAGCTTCTAATTGTGTATTAGTTGCCTTCGTGCTTTGTGTAGCTTTGTGGGTGTTTTTCCTGTGTGTCTTTTACAGGTATGAACACGGTTAGTTTACCCTTGGTTGATCTTTGTGATCATGTATGGACTGTGTGTCTATACGTCTTGTTCCTTGCTCTGTCTGTGTGATTTTGCAGGGGACACTCGGCAATGATGAGTCTCCTCTTTGACATTGATAGTGCACCACGCTTGGGCTAAAGGTGGAGATTGTTGGAATTTATTGGCCCAACAAGAATTGTGGCCAGGCTCATTCCTTGGTAGCCCACTTGCTTTGTGTTTGGGCTCTATCTATTTAAGATGAGAGTTGCTGAATGAGGGTTTTGAGGGGAGTAGAGAGGGGCTACGACTGGGGAGAGTTTAGGTGAAAGAGAAAGAGTGTAGGAGGGAGCTTTGGAGGCGCCGCAGCTGTGCTGCTGCGCGTAGCTGCACTTCACTCCTCTTCTTCGTGAGACTCTAGTTCAGAGGTTGTGTGAGATGCTTCGTGCCATCTCCTCTTCATGTGAGCTCTCTTGTGGTGCTCGGTGGCTGCTCTTACTGTGGAGTTACCGGAATGGGTTGCTGGTCGGAAAGTGCTCGACGGTGGTGCACGGTCGTTCCGATCAAGAGGAGCCTCCATCGGTGTGTGGGCTGAGCCGAGTCCTCTTCTCTCCCTCCTCCCCCCTTTCTATTTCTCTGTTTGTCTTGTGCAGGTGGAACGGACACTACACTGCTGCCAGGAACGACACAGTGCTGCTGTCAAGCTGCTGCGAGGACAGGCGTGGTGCCGGCTGCTGTCCGTGCACTGCTGCCATGGAGATGTACACAGAGGGCAGCTGCGCAGCGAAGGCGTCAACGGAAGGAGGATGCAGCTGCTGTTCCAGAGGCTACAGATGGGGGTGGAGCTGCACGCGGCTGCAACAAGGCCATTTATGCGACGGGGCAGTGGCTGTTGCGTTCAGAGGCAAAACCCAAAGACGACGAGGCGGGAGAATCCCCAACAAGAACTATGAGCACCTTGTTGCTAGCATGCTCGGCATGAACAAGGCTTACTCGCTTAAGGGAAACCACGGAAGCCCTGG
Source organism: Salvia rosmarinus (assembly GCA_036937905.1). NCBI lineage: Eukaryota > Viridiplantae > Streptophyta > Magnoliopsida > Lamiales > Lamiaceae > Salvia > Salvia rosmarinus. The sequence continues at coordinate 106,728,747 of CM072816.1, read as the reverse complement.
TTGATGGCATTGTTTTGATTCTGGAATCGCCACAATTGGACCAAGGAAAATTCGCCATAAGTCGAGTATATTGCAGCACCTAAGGCATCAACAGACACTCTTGGCAAGTCCCAAGCATCAATTGGTTTCTCGTCGATCATGCTCATGCCAAATAATGCCAGACCAACATTAGTTTGCTACTTCACTCATAATCACTAATTATAATTAACAACAAAAAGACAACAAATTTTAGCAGTTAGACCATCATATTTGTCTATTTCAAATTTCAATACCAATTGTCTTTTTCCTCATGTTTACTATAAGGAGTGTTCACACGATAACCACTCCCTATATATATATATATAAATGAAAAATAGCCCCATGAAATGGAAGACATTCCCAACTAGTAGTATCACTCCGAGTAAGGTAAAGTAAATAATTAACAGCTGAGAAGAATGAGGCAGGGTAGCTAAAAATACTAAGAGGGTGTTTGGTTGAGCTTATAAGCTCCCCAAAACAGCTTATAAGCCGTTTTTAAAGCTTAAAAAACAGCTTATAAGATGTTTTTGGGGAGCTTATAAGCTCAGCCAAACACCCTCTAAGTTCACCTCAGTCATCAACACATAAACAATCTCCAGGACACAAAATACATCTTTGTAAAATGAAGTGGTGTATTCGATGAACATTTTAGATAGTATGCAAAACAACACATAAATCGTAAACAAACTTAGTGAAACTAATCTTTATTTCTAAATACCAACATAGGGAATACATTACACATCTTATAATTAATCAAAAGGTGAGTCCCGATACACAATCTATGTAGAGCGATGTGCTTTGTAAACCGAAATGACAAAGACACCGAAAAGGCAGTGTTGATCTCGTAGGGTCACCATCAATCAGGAAGCCGGTCGTTATACCATTGACACAAAAGAGTCAGATTGAACATAAGGGACAACAAACATACCATACTGTTGGCGTCAAATGCAAACCCACAACGACACCAATGCAGCGGAAGCAATAGACAAAACACAAGAAACATTCACAAGCACGAACAATGCTCCCGCAAAACAAGTAATAACAACAAGCTATCAAAATATGCACGAAGATAAACAAGACACGAGATTTACGTGGTTCGGTAATGCCTACGTCCACGGGAGCAACACCAATTGTAATATTGAAGAATGGTCCGTGAGGAAGCCAAGAATTACACCCAAGAGAAGAACAACCTCTCCCTTGTACACTCTCTACCTCACTCTCTCTTTTCCCTCTTCAAAGACCTCACAATCTCACTCTCTCTCAATCCTCTCGTGTATCCCTCTCTTTTCCTCCCTCTGTTTTGCTGCTGTTTTTCACAAAAAAGCTACTGCCCGAAACAGTGGCCAAAAGGCAATACAGAGGCTGAAAAGAATGGGTCATGGGCTGGGTCAAAGTTGGGCCAACTAATAGCCCAACAACACATACTAAATACATAGATATCAGTATCACCATACCATACATAGATAAATATCGCTCACATTGAGTCCAAGGGAAAACTAGCATACCATACTAAATACATAGATATCGCTCACATTGAGCCTAAGGAAAGAGAAGAATATCATGGTAATTATTTAGATATCATGGATAAGATTATTGATTTCGACTCAGTGTGGATGTAGATCATTACATCCGCACTGAGTCGAAATCGACAGTAATCTTATCCATGATATTGGCAACAACATCCTTAGATTGCTTGAGCAAGCTGATGCTGCTGTGTAGCTTCTTCCTCTTCTCTGACATCGACGGCAGCTCTTGCAGCATCCTTAGCAACCCATTCCCTGAGGCCCCATCAACTCATCGATGATCTCCTTCTGCAACTCTTTGTTCACCAGCTTCTGAATGCTGTACATCAAGTGCAGCACCATGTTATCCACCATCCTCCTCGTCACTATGTCCCAACACGCCATTCTCATCTTCAGATCATCGCCGCCTGCACCACGTCGGAGTCGAGGTTCGCAGATGAACAATGTCGAATTCTCTGAATCTGCCAATGTCCATAAACTGGTAATTGCAGCGAATCCTATCCATGAATTCGCCCTGCTCTGACATGAGTTTGTTCCAGGAAGCGCTGTATTTGGGATTGCAGGTATAGTCTGTGAGCTTCTCCATCTCCACGAGGTTGGTTATCCATTCAACTGACTGCTGCTTCTTCCAGGAGATGAGATTCTGCGCGGCTCGTCTGGTGCAGGAGATGAGCTGAGGGTAGTTCTCGTAGTGCTGCAGCAAGACGAAGATCACCACACTCTATGTAAGTCCATATCTTCTCCGCGCAATCAAAGGGCGTTATCTCCTTCACCTTCTTCGCCAGTAGAGTACGGATTGCGGATTTAGAATTAAATTGAAGGCCGATTGATCGGCTTTCCTCTAGAGCCTTCATCTCATCGACCAAGAAATTCTGGTCGGTATCGGATTTACAGAGCGCAGCTGCTCGGAGAATTTGTTGAGCATTTCAGCTAGTTTGGCAGTAGCATGCATATCATCAACAGCAGGATACTCATCAAACTCGCATTGCAACAAGATCTTCCTCAAAGATTCTCTAGCAGAACCTAGAATGTTCATGAAAGCAGTCATTGCTTCACCAAGGAATTCAAATGCTTGGGCATTTTATTCAACTCTTCGATGTTGGCCGAGAGCTTCTCGTTGATCTTGCGCACGATCTCAGGCAAGCATTTGACAATAATGTTGGCCTGAATCGTGGTCAACCTCTGCCAAAGCAGGAATCCCAACAATGGACTTATCAATCCTCGAAAGCAGGCGATTGTTCTCAAAGAGCTTGACCTCTTCATCCCGAGCCTCCTCGTACGTCTCATCGCCGATGCGGTTCCTGACGCAGACACAGCCGAGGCCGATTTTGACATCATCGGCGACGATCTTCTCAAGCAGCCCTCCTGCGACTTGTCAGCCTTGGTGACGACGGCGAGAGTCCGCTGCCCTGTTTTGTCCACGTTCTGAGACATCCGAATCGACTCACATGTGGGGAAATCATCACCGGCTGATAAAACATTCAAAATTATGCTCTCATCCGGCGTGATGTAATTCATTATGATGTTTGAAATCTGGTCGAAAATATCCTCCGGCTGGCCCTTGACCGGAAACCTAGTGATTCCGGGGAGATCGATCATGGTGAGATCGGGGACGCCTTTCTTCTTCACGACGAGAGTCAAGGGGATGTTGGAAATCCCCTTTGTAGAAAGGATAAAAGGAATAGAAGATAGAAAACCGGGAAGTGTTTCTTATTCAATCTGTATCAAAATGTTTACATTGTACATACCTTTTATTTATAGCACCGTCAGAGACGCGTGCAACACGAAAGGAATATTATATATTTTTGTAGGTCCTCTTGTACGTCAATTTGATCAAGTTTTCTTTGCGCCTCTTGCAGGTCCTTGAATCTTGTCCCTTCAGCCATTGCGCCATGATGCTAGCTCTGATACCAGTTGTACTGATATGTAATAGTAAAATATATTTTTGTAATTTTAATGTAGAAATATTATGTAATAACTTGTGGAGGAAGAAGATGTAATAGGTAGAGAGAATAAAGAAGGAGATAGAGATAAGATACTTTTTCATATGCAGCTGTTTCGGCTACAGTAGCCCTAATACACTATAGATGGTCCCACAAAGGTAATAGCAACTCTTAAACAACTAACACTTTAATTGAAATAACAACTATTAGAATAGTGACATAAAGGTGAGTTTCTCTCAAACAACACCACGTGTATTTCTTCAATTCAATTTCTTCAGGACTCCACCTTTACTCTCGATTGCAGAAACCCAGATATCTTTCCCACTTGCTTTCCATTTTTCCAAAATCAAGCTTGAGTTCACAACAATACTCCCGGCTTGGAGAGATCCTTGACCCCAAGGATCAAAAGTTGGAAATTTCTTACGAAGAAACTGTACATCCTCCCAGCTTGAAGATCCCAAATCATGCTCATCCCATTTGACCAAATACTGACGAACTGCCTTCCCATTTCTCTCAATGATCCTTTCTTCAACCACCGAAACTGGGTTTACCACAAAGGCCCCATCTTGATCGACAATCGAGAGATCTGAAGCAGTAGTGGCCGTGGAGTTGATGAACCGTTTGAGAAGGGATACATGAAAAACTGGGTGTATCTTCGAGCCCTCTGGCAAGTCGAGACGGTAGGCCACATTCCCTATCTTTTCCAGAACAACATAAGGCCCATAATATTTGGCAGCAAGTTTGACATTCTTCCGTAGGTAGACTGAATTTTGTCTGAAGGGTTGAAGTTTAAGATAGACCTTCTCCCCCACCTGAAATTCTCTCTCAGTTGACTTATCTGCATATTGTTTCATCCTGTTTTGAGCATTCTGTAGGTTCTCCTTTAATTCCTGCATTCTGCCTTGCCTCAATTGTAAGAAGTCATTCACTTTGGAGTCTACCCTGGGTAAATAGGTAGTGAGTGAGTGTAGAGGAGGTGAATACCCATACAAAGCCTCGAAAGGTGTTATCTTTAGGCTAGTATGATAGTTGGTATTGTACCAAAACTCAGCTACGGATAGCCACTGCATCCACTGCTTGGGATTCTGGTGCACCATACAACGTAGAAATGTCTCTAAACAACTGTTGAGTCTTTCAGTCTGCCCATCAGATTGAGGGTGATAGGCTGAGGTATAATCCAAACTGGTGTTCATTTCCCTGAAGAGTTCCTTCCAGAATTGACTAGTGAAAACCTTATCTCGATCAGTAACTATGCTTAAAGGCTGCCCATGTAACTTATAGATGTTGTCCAAGAAAGCTTTAGCAACAATATTGGCTGTGAATGGGTGAGATAGTGGAATAAAGTGCCCATACTTGGTAAATCGATCAACCACCACCAAAATGACATATTTACCTTGTGATTTAGGTAAGCCCTCAATAAAGTCCATACTCACATGTGTCCAAGCTTGTTCTGGAATTGCTAGGGGTTGTAATAGTCCTGGATAGGGCCCTAAGTCTGACTTACTTTTGTTACAAACATCACAAGATTTCACCCACATGGTGATATCTTTCTTGAGTTGTGGCCAAAAGAAAAGTCTTCTGGTTCTCACATAGGTTCCCTATATATACCTGAGTGTCCTCCATAACCAGTGTCATGCATCTCCCTAATGAGTGTCTGCCAGTAGATCAGTGTTAGTTCCCACAACAATTCTGCCTTTGTACTCAATATATCTCCAGCAGCTCCCATTCAGGTAAGCTGTCTGACTGCAATACTGCCTCCATGATCTTCTCGAATAAATCCATCCCCTCAGAACTAGCCTTAACTTGTTGGACCCAAGTAGGCTGACTGTAGTAATGGCACTACAATTGTCACCTATTTCTCCTCTTCGAGATAAAGCATCTGCAACTTTGTTATCCCTTCCTTTATTGTATTGTATCTCATAATGGAATCCTAGGAGTTTAGCCACCCATTTTTGTTGCATAGGGTGACAATCTTTGATCAAGCAATTGTTTTAGTGCTTGTTGGTCATTCTAATGATGAATTTGCTTCCTGCAAGTAGTGCCTCCACCTTTGAATAGCCATTAATATTGCCAAAATTCTCTTTCATAAATAGAAAGAGATTGATTTTTGGGGCTTAGGTCTTACTCATATAAGCAATAGGTTGACCTCTGCATGAGAACAGCCCCACACCTGCTCCACTTGCATCGGTTCTAGGACAAAATGTATAGTGAAATCGGTGAGAGCTAAACAAGTGTATTGATCATAGCTTCCTTAAGTTTGATGAAGGCTTGCTCGCCTCATCCTCCCAATGGAAAGCCCTTTCTTCAATAGGAACTAAGAGGCCCACCGAGAACCCCATATCCCTGCATACAAACTTCCGTAATAACCAAAGTGAGACCTAAGAAACCCTCAACTGCTTAAGATTAGAAGGCCTTGGCCACTCCACCATATCCTTGATTTTATCTGGATCGGTGGATACACTGCAGAGATGATGTGGCCTAGATAGTTCACCTTACCCTGTCCAAAGCAACATTTACTCCTCTTTGCATATAATTTGTTATTCTCAAAATAAGGAGAACTTCTCTTACATTCATAAGATGAGTTTCCCAAGTCTTGCTATAAACCAAAATATCATCAAAGAATACCAAAACTGTTTTCCTAAATTGTTTTTCAAAAACTTGATTCATAAGGGATTGGAAGGTAGCAGGGGCATTGCATAGTCCAAAGGGCATGACAAGAAATTCAAAATGACCATGATGTGTCCTAAAGGCAGTTAAGTGCCTATGTTCAGGAGACATCAATATTTGAAAGTAGCCCGATCTCAAGTCAATTTTTGAAAAGAAACTGCTTCCATGTAGCTCATCTAGGAGTTCCTCAATAACAGGAATAGGGTAACTATGTTTGATTGTGTGGTTGTTGAGGTATCTATAATCAACACATACTCTCCATGTTCCATCTTTCTTCTTAACCAATAGCACTAGTGAAGCATAGGGGCTCTTGCTGTGTTGTATTTCACCAGTTGCAAGTAATCCTCCCACAATCTTCTCAATCTCATTTTTTTGTTCATGTGATACCCGGTAAGGAAATTGTTGTCTGGGAGTACTGCCTGGTTTAAGAAGGATTTGGTGTTCAATACCTCTGATGGGGGGCAACCCGGTCGGTTCCTCAAATAAATCCATGAATTCCTCCAGTAATTCCTCCAGCCCCTGCGCTTTCAAGTATTCATCCTCTTTAGATTTTATCCAAAACATCTCCTCAATATTCTGAAGTTCAGTGTGCATCATCTGGTAGAGCTCAATACCAGTCATCAACTGACAGTGATTGGCCCCAGTAAGTGCTTGTAACTTGACCCTCTTTCCCATTAGAGTGACAGTAAAAGTCATGTGATCATAGTCTAGCTTTATGGGTGTACATGCCTTAAGCCAATCACCACCCAAAATTAAATCACACCCCACAGTATTTAGCACTCTAGGAGAATAAGTGAACTGATGTTGTTGAATTTTCCAAGAGAAACCCTTCACCCTTTTGGAGCTCACCATTTTGCTGCCATTAGCAACCTTGACAAGGATTGGCTTCACAGGTTCTAACTGGCATCCTAGAGCTGTAGCAATTGGTTCACTGATGAAACTCAATGTACTACCAGAATCTAAAAGAATATTAATTTTCTTATCTCCAACTTCCCCAATTAATCTCATAGTTGTCAGCCCACCTTCCCCTGTCAAAGCACTTAGGGTTATCTGAACTTCTTCCACTATATGGTCAAGCCTCTCATTCACATTAGCTTCTACCAAGAATGATTGCCAGAGATCATTCTCTTCTTCCTCTGTCATTATTAAATAAGAAATTCTTTGCTTACACCTATGCCCTGGGATGTAAGTTTCATCAGAATTATAACATAATTTCTTTTCCCTTCGTGCTGCCATCTCAGCTGCAGTGAGTAATTTGAAGGGGGTTTTATTACTAGCATCTTGCCCTCGTGGTGTCATGACAGTAGGTGTATCTGTCCTCTTGTAGCTGGAAGAACCCGAACTTGGCAGCTTAGATGGATAACGTAGTTTCTTAGTAAGAGCTTCAAGGGTCTGCATTTGATTTCTGCCTAGTTCCACAGTTTGCTCGAGGGAACTAGGGTTAAACATTCTTACAAAAGCCTGTAGCTCATCACTCAATCCACTTATGAAACTTGCAACAAAATATTCTTGTGAGTATTCCCCTTTGTTTAGCAGCATCATACAAGCTCGAAGCTCTTCAAATTTCTCCACATAGTCATCATAGCTTCCCACATGTCTCAACTAGTTAAACTCAACAATTATTTTGGTCTCTCTTAGCTCTTCAAACCTAGCCGAGACCAATTCCACAAACTGAGACCATTCCAGATCAATTTGTTTGGTAGAAAGATTTTGGTACCACTGATTTGCCCTTCCCTCAAAATGCATCACAACCAAGGTAACCTTCTGTGAATCGGGAATGTTGGGTATTAACTTGAAGTAACCCTGACATTTTAATATCCATGAGCGGGGTTGGGTTCCATCAAACCTTGGGAAATCTAGCTTGGGTAACGGGCTAATAATGTGGCTTCCAGATTGATCCCCATGATTCTTGCCACTATGTGTGTGTGGTGTTTTAATGGAACCTTCGCCATTAAATTCCTTTTGCTCATGTTCTCCTAAAACAGATCTCTCCTCTATTTTTTTTCCTTTTCCAATATTTAATACTTGTAACTGCATAGTAGCCAAAGTGGTGGTTAAATGATCAAACTTACTGTTCACATTGCCCATTTGTTTATGCATGTCTTCATTCAGCATCGTGATCTGCTCTTGGAGTTTAAGTTCAGAGGCATCTCGCTTAATCGACTCTTGTTGCCAAATTTGATCAAGTTTTCTTTGCGCCTCTTGCAGGTCCTTGAATCTTGTCCCTTCAGCCATTGCGCCAAGATGCTAGCTCTGATACCAGTTGTACTGATATGTATTATTAAAATATATTTTTGTAATTTTACTGTAGAAATATTATATAATAACTTGTGGAGGAAGAAGATGTAGTAGGTAGAGAGAATAAAGAATGAGATAGAGATAAGATACTTTTTCATATGCAGCTGTTTCGGCTACAGTAGCCCTAATACACTATAGATGGTCCCACAAAGGTAATAGCAACTCTTAAACAACTAACACTTTAATTGAAATAACAACTATTAGAATATTGACATAAAGGTGAGTTTCTCTCAAACAACACCACGTGTATTTCTTCAATTCAATTTCTTTAGGACTCCACCTTTACTCTCGATTGCAGAAACCCAGATATCTTTCCCACTTGCTTTCCCTTTTTCCAAAATCAAGCTTGAGTTCACAACACTTGGTTGTCACAATACAACAGAACTGGAAGATGAAGCGTGACAGCAAAATCAGTACACAAGAAATCTATCCATGTGAGCTGACGGACAGTAGCGCTAAGGGCGCGATATTCAGCCTCAGCCGAGGATACCGAAACCGTTGTTTGCTTTTTGCATCTCCAGGATATGAGGCATTTGCCTAAAAAGATGCAATAACCTGTTAAAGACTGTCTTGTGTCCACACAAGTACCCCAATCAGCATCACTATAAGAAGAAACAAGAAGATCCCTGCCAGTAGGATAAAATAATCCAAGAGAATGGCACCCCTTCAAATACTTTAGAACATGAATAGCTGCATCCCAATGATGTTTACACGGTTTGCTCACAAACTGACTCAATTGCTGCACCACATAACTGAGATCAGGCCGAGTAAGATTAAGATACAAGAGCTTACCAACCAATTTTCTGTAAGCATCGGGTTCATCAAGAAGAGGAGATCCATCAGCAGATAAAGAAGTACCTTGTGGAAAGGGAGTAGTGGTTGGTTTATAGCCGAGAAGACCAGTGGATCCAAGAAGATCCAAAATGTATTTTCGTTGATTAAGACAAGTTCCAGAAGCACCTCGAGCAATCTCCATGCCCAAAAAATACTTTGCCAATCCCAAATCCTTAATAGTGAAGGGTGCGTGGAGAGAAACCTTTACTTCATCAATGAGTTCTTCATTAGGTCCTGAAATCAGGATGTCATCCACATAAACTAGAAGGCAAACAAATGTGCAACCTGCTCCTTCACAAATAAACAATGATCATGAGATGACTGTTTGAACCCAAAAGAAAGAAGGTGATGACAAAACTCAGCATTCCATTCACGAGATGCCTGTTTCAAGTCAGATGCTTTTCATCAATTTGCAAACTTGCCCGGTTTGGCTTTAGAGTACCCTGTGGAGGAGACATATATCTCATTATGTAGAAAACCATGTAGAAAGGCATTGTTAACATCAACTTGATGTACAGGCCAATCAAATACAGTAGCAACGGCAATGAGAAATCGAACTGTGACAAGCTTTGCAACGGGAGAGAATACCTCGGTATAGTCTATCCCAAATTTTTGGTTATACCCTTTTGCAACTAGACGAGCTTTGAAACGCTCGACTGAGCCATCCACATTCATCTTAACCTTGTAAACCCATTTACAACCAATTGGTCGTTTGTCAGCTGGCAGATCAGTGAGAGTCCAGGTCTGATTTTCTTCCAATGCTGTCAATTCTGCATTCATGGCCTCTCTCCACTCAGGATATGTACTAGCCACTTGGTAAGAGGGAGGTTCATGAAGATGAGTGAGGTTTATGAGAAAGGCAGTGTATTTAGGGGAAAGGCAGCAAGACACCTGATATGGGAATGTAGGAGGTGTGACACTTGGAGAATCATTTGGGTGAAGGATAGAAGGCTGACTAACAGACCCAATGTAGTCAGTCATCCATGAGAGAGGTTTGAATTTTGTGCTTTTCGAGGAGGATCAACTGAAGAGGATTTATCTGAGGAGAATAGGTGGGATCATCTATAGTGAAGTCTGGAGAATAAGGTATCAGACTTTGTTCAGGATTTTCAAAAATAGGATAAGAGATAGGATTTGCAGGCTGTGGTAAATGAGAGGCAGATTTAAAAGGATATGTGGAGTGTATGAACTTGACATCTCTTGATATGAAAACCTGAGAGTTATCCAAATCACACAACAGAAAACCTTTGTGATTTACAGCATATCCCAAAAAAATGCACTTTATAGTTCTACTGTCAAATTTCGATTTATGAGGCAAGAGATTAATAGCATAAGCTAAGCATCCAAAAGGATGTATATCATCAAGAATAGGTGCTGCCTTATATAAAACAGAATAAGGGCATTCCCATTTCAGAGCTTGACTGAGCATCCGATTTAGCAACCAAGTAGCTGTTAACAAGGAGTATGTCCAAAAATGTTCAGGCAACTTACTTTCGAACATTAGAGCCCTAGCAATCTGTAGCAAACTACGGTGTCTCCTTTCCACAACACCATTTTGCTGAGGTGAGTAGACACATGACTTTTGATGCAGAATCCCAAAATCAATAAGCAAATTAGCCACAGAGTGATTTATGAATTCTGAGCCATTATCAGTTCGAATTTGCTTGATATCTTTTCTAAACTGAGTCTTAATCATCAATATATATTGTTTAAGCACTGAAGATACTTGACCTTTGTGCTAAGCATATAGGTCCAAGTCATGCGACTATAATCCTCCACTATGGTAAGCATAAATCTCACATTATCAATACTATGAGTTATAGGGTCCCCATATGTCTATGTGAACAAGCTCAAATAAACTTGAAGTTCTTCTATGCAATATTGGAAATGGTAAACGAGCATGTTTGGAACGAGCACATACCTCACATCCTTTTAGAGCTTCTATGACTGCAGGTGTTATTCTTCCTTTTACACCAGGTATGTGATTCATGGCTTCCATGGATGGATGCCCTAGCATTTCATGCAGATCTTTTATGCTCAGTCTTGAGCTGGTCACACTGTTGCAAGAAATGCCTCCCCCAATCATGTACAAGTTTCCAATGAGTTTTCCTATCCCCATGATGTGATCAGTTTTGATCTTCTGGATAACACAGTGAGTGTTAAAAAACACACAACGCGCTGAACTCTCCTCAGCTAGCTGTGCTACTGATATCAAGTTGTGAGTAAACGTTGGTGCAAGAAGAACATTGCTGAGGATAATACCATCATTTATCTTCACAGACCCTTGATAGAGAACTTCCTTGGTTGATCCATCGGGGAGGTGTATATCTATGGAGTTTGAAGTCTAACAGTCTCCCTCATCATGCTTAAATTGCAGCAAATATGTGAACTAGCTCCAGAATCAATGATCCATTTTTCCTTTTCAACTCTCCCAAGTATGCTAAAAGCATAATGACCACAGAATTCCTCTTCAGAATTTGATCCATTACGAATCATGTTAGCATCAATCTTTTCAGATGTGGATGCACTGCTCTTGTTCATCAAATGCCCAAAACACTTGGCAAACTCCTTCTGCACAACCTTTTCAATATCTGAGTTAGACTCAGATATGTTGCTGTTATCACCTTGCTGTTTTACTGTTTCAACATTCGTATCAACAAAATTAGCTCTCATTCTGCCTTTAGCTTCCTTTAGCTTTCTTTACCATTGTGGAAATCCATGGAGTTTGAAGCACTCCTTCTCTTCATGACCACTCCTATTGCAATGCGAGCAATATAAATTTTGATTCTCCTCTCTCGTCCTTCTTCCTTTGAAATTGTACTGTTTACCAAATATAGTTTGCCTCATATTGATTTGTTGTCCAACGTTCATCGCCATTTGACCACCTGTATCCATGAATGTATCAGTGATGATCTTTTGATCTTCGACTTGTAAGATCATACAATATGCTCTATTAACATTTGGCAAAAGATCGAGGAATAAAACTTGGTTGCACGTATTTTCATAGCTATCATTTAGCCCATTCAGAAATTGCATCAGCCTCTGATTCTCTTCCCTTTCTACTGTCGTGTTTCTCGCTCTACACGTACAGCTTATAGGTGGCAAGATCATATCTAGCTCATTCCACATCGCAGTGAGCTTGTTAAAGTATACCAAAACACTTTGATTTCCTTGTGAATAACTCCCAATTCTCACGCTGTAGCCTGGCTATTTTTGGTCCATTGTCGTCCGAATCTCTGGTTCAAAGCCTCCCACAGCTTCTTCGTTGAATCTATGTGCACGAAAGCATCCACTAGATCCTTTGAAATTGAGTTAATGATCCATGAGGAGACCATGTAATCGGCTTTAATCCACGCTTTGTAGTGTGGCTCATTGATATCTGGTTTAACTATGCTTCCATCAAGTAACTCAAGCTTGCTTTTAGCTCCTAGAGCTCTTCTCACAGATTTACTCCAATTCAAAAAATTGCTTCCATTTAATTGCACAGAGACAACTTGCATACCAGGATGGTCTGCACTGTGTAGATGTAAGATTTCGTTGACCTGCTTACCTTCTATTGCTTGTGGATCTGGATTTGTTCTTCTATGGCTTTCCTCTTCAACTCTCTGAAATTCTTCTTGCAAGGCATCGCGATGTCCTCCTTCTTCTTCCTCTAGTACGTTCCATCCAACTCTTCTATTTCTGGCCATGGTGTTTTAGAAATCACAGAGATAGATGCTCTGATACCATGTAGAAAGGATAAAAGGAATAGAAGATAGAAAACCGGGAAGTGTTTCTTATTCAATCTGTATCAAAATGTTTACATTGTACAGACCTTTTATTTATAGCACCGTCAGAGACGCGTGCAACACGAAAGGAAAAGAAAACTGATTTCTAACTATCATGTAACAAACTAACAAACTATCATGTAACAAACTAGGTAACAGCTTGCAACTAACTACAACAAATACTTGAGCTAGCTTGCGCAGAGTGTAGATATCATGAGCTGCATAACAGCTGTCATCCTTCTAGAAATTTCCCACGAGCCATCCTTCGGTGAAGCCATATGTCATGCATGTGTGCATGCATGAATATCAATATAACACGTCTCTTTATCCCCTTTCCGGCGATCTCCTGAGTGGTGTACATGATTTCATCGACGACGTTTGCTTCATCGGTTTGGACGGTTTTGCCGTTGAATTCCAGGGAGAGTTGCGGTTCGGGGCTGGGGTGATTCTTGAGCCTCATGATGAGAGGGACCCTGGTGCAGATGCCCTCGCCGCGGGGGAGGCGGATGCCGGCGAGGGACTCGAGGACGCTGGACTTGCCGGAGGACTGGTCGCCGACGACCACGATGGTCGGGAGCTGGATGCCTTCCTGCATGATCTTCAGGTGGCGCAGCCTATCCACCGTGTCCAGCAGAGGCCGAATACGGTCGTTGTAGGGAGAAACGATGGTAGCGTCATGAGTCGTCGCCGGAGTTGATTCTTACTCTTCTTCGTCTTCTTGTTGGCGATGGTTTTTGGATATTTTGAGGGGATTCTGCAGGGCCAGCCACTTCATTACTGTCGATGATGACATTTCGTCTCTAGCAGACAAACACATTGATTGTGTTGTGTAAGAGAGAGTGAGATGAAGAAGTTTTGCTGGATGCAGCTATTTATTATGAGCTAGCTTTGTCATGGAGAAGCTAGTTTCCTGGATATTTACTTTAGCAGGCCCGCGGTAGTGATTGTAAATTGTTCAATTTTGATTAATTCAATTGAATTTGTTCGAAAAATAGAATCCAGATGGCCGCCCAAAAAAAACTGGAGCTGACATAAGAATTGAAATCGGATTTAAATTTTCGATTAACGAAAATCGATCGATTATTATAATTCGATTTTTCGATTAATCAAAAATCGAAATAAAACTAATTAATAAGTAAATAATTAAATAATTATTTTCAAAAACATGGAATTTATTAAAATAATTAATGTAATAATTATAAAACTAAAATTTATTAAAATAACTAAAAAATTAATTTTAATTTGATTCGATTTAATCAAAACCAAATAATCCTCCGTCCCATTATTGTTACCGCTTTTCCTTTTGGACCGTCCCATTATTATTGTACGCTTCCAAAAATGAAACAATTTTGCACTAAAATGTGCTTCGAATTTGTATCACACACTACTTTACATATAAAATACAACTTTCATTAATCAACGTGTAAAAAGAAATGAACCATGAATATCGGGACGGAGGAGTATTATTTAGACAGTTGTAGGCCACGTATTCCCATCCAAAGACCACTTTGGTTTTCTCTTTGGTGTTTCTGCTTCTTTCTCCTACCAATCAAGGGACGTCTCGCATGTGCCACCAATCAAATGTTATCATTAGTCGATTAAATATTCGATCCTTTTTTGAAAGAAAAAAAAATGTATTCATTAGGCATATATTCTCATTAGATGTTTCTAATCATATATTCTTATTCTCTTGCTGCATACTGGCCCCTTCGATGTTTTAGTGTAGTTGGTTTATTATGTTCATTAAGCAAAACACAGCCTTAGATGATGCGTCCCACATCACCCACGGAGGCTTATCCTGGGCTGGATATAAGGTTGGGTTCAAACCTTCCCCTTTGAGAGCTTTTGGGGTGCAGTTAGGGGTGCCCACCTTATCATTTGGTATTAGAGCCATCCGTTCGTCGTCCATCCGCTCGTTCGTCCATCCTTTCGCCATCCATTCGCTCATCGCTCAGGTTTCGTTTATTTCTTTCGTTCGTGTCAAGGGTAGTATCTAGGATTTCTTTCTTTCGTTTCATTTCGCCGCTGCAGACGTGGCACTACAACAAAAAGTCTTTTCAAACACCGAGAAGTGCCCCAATATATTGTATTTGGGGCACTTTTGATTTTCGGCACTTTCATGGTGTTGCTAAGTATCGTGTCCCAAACTCTTTGGGGCACTTTTAAATTTTTTAGATTTTTTAAAATTTTCCTCTAAATTTAATATATCTAAGTGCCCCAATAATATATCTTAGAGGCATTTAATAAATAGTGACTCTAAATAAGTGCCCCAATATCTGTTTTGTTGTAGTGTGGTAGCTGCTGTGGTTTGTTCATCCGTTTTTTAAAATCGCGTCTACCATATCTGTGATCGTTATACACATCGTTATCCATACTGTTTAGTATGATTTTGTGCGATTTTCATATGTTTATGAATGCCGCTTCCGTGGTTTGTCTATTTATGTCGTTGGTTTGATTAGTATTTATCGAATTGGATTTATTTGGTTTGTTTCGATGTTTTGTAGAAAAATGACATTTAATAGGATGAAATGAAGCTTCCAAGATCTATCCTATATTGAAGAGCATCTCGATAGGAGTCCGTAGGCGCAAACGGATCGAAATTGAGTTCGGACGAGAGAACGAGCGAACGGCGAAAGTCGCAGACGCAAGACGCACGTCCGGCGATGCGCGAGTCCGGCGCCGCACACCCCAAACGCGCGTTTCGCCTCTCCCTTCCAGCACAACCGGTGCTGGACATCACCCAGCGCCCCTCCACGCCCCCCAGCGCCCTCCTCCTGTCTCCAACGCCTGCCGGCCGCTTGCCGCACCCGCACGCCGCCTCGATGCAAGCGTCCGGCCGCACCGTCGTCAAGGCTTCATCAAGCAGCTGACCTTGGCCCCGGGAAGCAGGTGGTGTTGCCCCTCGTGCATCGTCGAAGATCATCTCTGCTCGCGCTGGTAGCACCCAGCCCGCTTCTCCGTCCGGCGCGGCTTGCAACAGACGCCTGCCTCGCCTGTCCGGGCCCGGCTGCCTCTCGGTCCGACGCTGGAGTGTTGCGACTCTTCAGTCCAGAGGCACCCCGCGTCCGGCGCTGGGGTGCTGAGGCTATTTTGTCAGAATCATCCAGCGTCCGCGCTAAGCGCCTTCCTTCCGGGCGTGAATTTCTTCTGATATAAATGCTGAAACGCACGTAAAAAAAACCCTAAGTTCTAATTTTATTTTTCCTCATACGTCAGTTCTCTCTCCCGCACTCACGCATTTCTTTTCTTTTTCCTTTCTTTTCCTTTTCTTTTCCCTTTAATCATTTTGTGCTTGGATTAACAAGTGGATTGTACGATTTCGGATATTTGGAAGATGAATTTATCTATGAAATGGTTGTAAGTTTTCCTGATTTTAATTATGTCTATGTAATTGGGATTAGAATCATTTCTACCATGAGATAAATTATGATTTGTAGAATAATATATGTTTAATCGTTCTTATCTTGAATCATGATTAGTGAATTGATGATTTGTGATTTTTCTATTCGTATAAATTGGTTATTTCATGATCTTCATACATGGTGTTCGAAAGAATAGTGTAGGTTGATTGTGTGTTTATATTTGATTATGAAGATATGAGAGAGCGATTTATATTAAATATGAGTTTGACAACCAAAGTGATCGAGATTGGTTTGTTGTTGGGTAATTGATATATGTGGATAGGGTTTTGCTATTGTGTGCATTTGTAGTGAAATATCCTTCGTAGTTGATGGTGGGGTGGTTGAGAGATCTCCGTCATTAAGTTCGAGTCTAGCATTGACGTAATTGAGAGGTTAGTTAGTGTTGACCGTTTGGTGAGGCGTGGGTATTTTATGCATTGTGTGCGGTCTTTGATTTATTAATTGTGAGGATAGATTCGAACCCTAGAACACCGCCTCCAATTCCGTATATCGTCAATTCCTATTGTTGTCCAAGTGCATCCGCTTATCTCGCTTATTTTATTTTCCCGCTCGTCCTTACGTGATCGCCCTTTATGTTAGGACGTTAGTATTTCTTTTCTGTTTGTGTTTGACATAGAACCGTAGCCTAAGTCTTCCTCGAGAGATTCGACTTGGGTCGACCTTACCGTTCTATAAGGACCTCGTACTATTACGAGCGACTGAAAAGAACAATTTGGTCGGAACACATACCATACATTATCCATATCGTTATCCATATCATACATTATCCATTCAATATCCGTAGCTTTATTTTTTATTTTTTTTCGTTCTTGAGATTTTCCGATCTACGCTCGTGAGGATTATTGATACACGAGTCGAGTGACTCATTTTGAGTGATACACCAGCGCTTGTGAGTTGTGAGGTTTCGTTATTTTTATTTTATAACGTTTTCAAAGAATGTCTAAGAAGGTGGAGTCGATGGATCATGTCATAGGACGACGATGATTCTATCATCGTCAAACAAAATTCATGATAGAGGCCTCATGCTCGAATTGGGAACGATAATCACAAAAGAGATGGAGAGCTGCATGATCGAATCAATGCACTTGAGAAGAGACCTCGTGAGAGAGCGACGTCGGCTAGATCCTATTGTGTATCAACGAGGTGGAGGACGAAAAGGAGGCAGAGGCGGCATAAATTTTCATCGAGATAATGGATACGAAGAGGCTGAAAATGAGGAAGATGAGTTTTCAGATTTTGATGAAAGGCGACCAAGAAGAAGGGATTGAGAAGATAACAATCTGAGCAGTATCAAGATGAACATCCCTTCTTTTCAAGGGAAAATGATCCCAATTATACTTGAGTGGGAGAGAAAGGTGGAGCTCATGTTTGATTGCCATAACTATTCGATCTCAAGAAGGTAAAGTTAGCGACAATAGAGTTCTCGATTATGCACTTGTTTGGTGGGATCGGTTGGTGAGTAGGAGGAGGAGGAATCGAGAGACTATCCGGATATGGGAAGAGATTAAGGCGGATGAGGAAGCGATTTTGCCTAATCATTATTACCGTGAGTTGTACAACAAATTACAGAATTTGAGGCAAGGACCGAAGAGTGTGGATGACTACTTCAAGGAGATGGAAGTAGCTATGATTCGAGCCAGTATTGTTGAAGATAGAGAGGCGACAATGCCAAGATTCTTGGCTGGATTGAATTGGGAAATTCGCAATGGAGTGGAATTACAACATTATGTCGAGTTGGAGGACATGGTTCACATGGCCATAAAGATTGAGAACCAACTCAAGAGGAGGTTTAATGATAGTAGTAGCGGTAACATGAAGCAGAATCAATCCAATTGGAGGCAGCCCCAAAATGTTAATGGTTCTTTATCAAGAGGGAACCAATGGAAGAAGGAAGAGCATCCAAATGGGGAGAAGTGGCCGTTTGTAAAGCCAAAAACAGATCCTACGAGTTACACAACTCAAGTTAAACTCGACAGCACCTAAGACCGTGATTTGAAGTGTTTTACTTGTCATGGAATTGGACATATTGCTAGAGAGTGTCCGAATAAGAGGGTGATGATCATTCGGGATGATGGAGAGGTGGTGACCGATGATGAGGGAGAGGCTACTAATCCAGAGATGTCGGCCTTGGAGGATTCCGAAGTTGAAGAGATTGAAGCACCCGATGCACTCATTTTTGTTGCTAGGAGAGCTTTGAGTGTACAAAATCAAGTGAGTGATATAGAACAGCGAAAGAACATCTTTCATACGAGGTGTTATGTCAAAGATAAGGTGTGGAGCGTGATCATCGATGGTGGAGTTGCACCAACACGGCTAGTATGACCATGGTTGAGAAGTTAGGCTACCATTAGTGAAGCATCCAAGCCATATCGGTTCGCGTAGCTGAATGATAGTGGCATTGCCAAGGTGACAAAGTAAGTGAAGATTCCATTTCGTATTGGAAAATATGAGGATGAAGTTCTTTGTGATGCGATTCCGATCTTGCGAGCCATATACTATTGGGATGACCGTGGCTTGATAGAAAATGAAGCATGATGGCTTTACGAACAAATACTCCCTCGAGGGCTTTACGAACAAATACTCCCTCGAGTTCAATCAAAGAAAGTATCACTTGTTCCTTTCTCCAAAACAAGTTTATGAGAATCAGTGTCACCGCAAAAGTCAAGTTGGTGAAGTCGGTTAGGCAAAGTGATGGAAGTAAGGAGAAATGAGTAATCCAAAATTCTTATCTTGCAAGAGCTAGTGTTTTGAAGTGGGTGGTGAATAAGGAAAAGCCATCGGTTAATATAGGTGACGACTTGGATTTGAGGACAAATCCTTCTCAAGAGGAGGAATGATGAGTCCGATATTGTTGGGCATGTTTTAGTTTTAATTATTTTGCAGCCCATTTAGATATAAGATTAAATAGTTTCCTAGTTTAATTAGATCTCTTCTATTAGTTAGTTTCATACTTTGATAAGGATTCCTTATTTGATAAGGATTAGACTTCATTTTTCAGCCTATATAAAGGCTTGTAAGCATACGAAAATATTCAACTTTTGATTTACGAATATATGTGAGTTTTATTCTCTCTTCATTAGCTCTTCGAATTTCTTGAGATTTGTCAAGTAATTCATTTATCGACGTATCAACGAGACAGTCATCCCTCGTTTGTGTGTCATTCATCGTCCCCGAGTTGCTGCGTCAACATCACGTTGGGGTATAGGCGACATCTCGACCTATATCACCTCTTGGGTTAGATTCGAGGTTTTAGGATATTCCATCTTGTTCGCTCTTCCATTCGCGTGTCGATAGATCCTTCGCACCAACGAGGATCGCCGCTTGTGTGTCATTCATCGTCCCCGAGTTGTCACCAACATCACGTTGGGGTATAGGCGACATACTGACCTATATCACTTCTGGGTTAGATCTGAGGTTTTGGGATATTCGATCTTGTTCGTTCTTCCGTTCGTGTCGATAGATCCTTCGCACCAACGATGATCATATCATTTGGTATCGAGTCGATCTTCCGCTGGTCGGTGTCTCATAGGGTTCACCGGATTGCCAACCGAGGCGATCGGATCTTATGGGGTAGGGATGATCGTCCCACATCGCCCACCGGAGGCTTATATCGGGTGGATATAAGGTGGGTCCAAACCTTCCCTTGAGCGCGCTTTTGGGGTGAAGTTAGGGGTGCCCACCTTATCATTTGGTATCAGAGCTGACCTTCCGTTGGGTTGGTGTCTCATAGGGTTCGCGGATCGTCGATCGAGGCGATCGGTCTTATGCAAGGGATGATGATCCCACATCGCCCACGGAGGCTTATCTGGGTTGGATATAAAGTCGATCCAAACCTTCCCTGAGCGTGCTTTTGGGGTGAAGTTAGTGCCCACCTTATCATTTGGTATCAGAGCTGACCTTCCGTTGGGTTGGTGTCTCATAGGGTTCGCCAGATCATCGACTGAGGCATTCGGGTCTTATGGGGGTGGGGATGATGCATTCCACATCGCCCACGGAGGCTTATCCTGGGTTGGATATAAGGCTGGGTCCAAACCTTCTCCTTTGAGTGTGCTTTTGGGGTGAAGTTAGGGGTGCCCACCTTATCATTAGATTCATATAATTCATATAAAATGAACATCGACACAGGATAATCGTGAACCATGAAAACTCCAACTGCCATTTCCTATTCTAAAGTTATTCGTTACAACATTTACATGAACTTCAAACTACGGATTAAGATATTTCCTTTTTCCTTCTGACAGAACATCATATTATGGTTCTGATGAACTTGTTTACTAAATCAATCAAGAAAAGAAATAACTTGCATATGAACAAGAAAGACAGAGAGATTAAGAGGGTGTTTGGCTAAGCTTATAAGTTCTTTAAAACGACATAAGTTGTTTAGGAGCTTCTAAGTCAGGTAAAGCGCTTGGCAAAATAAGCTCCTAAACAAATTATAAGTTGTGAAAATAAGCTCCAATAATTATAAGCTCCCTAAAAATAAGTTGGTCAACCCTAACTTATTTTTTCATAAACTTATAAGCAACCATGAATTTACCAAAATAACCTTATTATAGTTCGTTATTTCCTACACATATACACGTCATCAATTTTAACCCTAACTTCACATCTCGTCAATTTTATCTCTAACTATGATTTTTCTCTCTAATTCACGATTCTTTCTCTATCTTATAAGATCAAGTATCCAAACACTTTAACAACTTATAAGCACTTGATACATTACCTCTTATAAGCTCTTGAAACATCTTATAAGCTTTTGGAGCTTATAAGCTCTCTAAAATAAGCTTAGCCAAACACCCCCTAAGTATGACTGTGAAATACCTCGTAAAGTTAATCTGTAGGGAACGACAATGCCAAGGCAAAGTGTGTGCCAAAACGGTGTGTAGATGAAAGAATAGTTCAGCCCCATCTTTTGCTGGGGTTTTGAGCTAACCAAAGATTTGAAGTTGAGCAGCCCACTTCACCTACGCGTTCCACCCACAATTCAATAAAGCCGCATAAACATATACCGAACAAAGATTGACAATTTCCATGACAGAGATTTTACCTCCCATTTTCGTATGCATTCGGCTGCAGATGAGTGAGATTCAGAATGTTTTGCAATTAAGAGACGGATTGCACACGTGAATCGTGAACTAATCGAATGCAGAAAACCACGACGGGGTACAGAGAACAGGTTAATATACTCCTTTAGTCTTCTTCTAAAAAAGTAATTCCTATTTTTTTTTTCAATTTTACATGATTATTCTTTGATTTATTGTATTTAAATAAGGATTTAAATCTTGTGTTTGAGTTGAGATGTTATGCATTGTTGAACTTTATATGATAGAGCATAATTCATCATGGACATAATTTTATATGTTCATTGCTAATGTGATAATGCTACATATAGAGAAAAATTAATCAACCCTATAATCATTGCTATCAAGTTACTATAAATATGTCCTAATGTTATAGAAACTTATAACATTAAAACTTAAATAAGATTTTCTTAATAGTTATAAAATAATATACCTTTAATTAAACATTTTTTTCGCCATCCACGCACGCCAATTCAATTCCACCGCTTTTTTCATCTCAATAATATGCATCAATGCTTTCAAGATTCGTCATATTTTCTGAATTCAAATATTGGCCAACAAATTTTGTTTGGCTCGAGAACGTCCAGATATGCCACATCTCTTTTTTGTTTTTGTTTTTTAAATACTAGTTTGTAATCCGTCGAGTTTCGACGGGAAATCACTTTATGTGTTGATTTATTATCACTTTATGTTGCATTTCTAATCATAGTAAATGAAACAATATTTGTATGAAGACGATGCGTCAGCATCTGACCATAGAGCTTTAAAGTAATGAATCTACCGTAGATATTCACGATCAAATAACTGAAAATGATTCATATTTTAATTTTACTACTTGATCTCGTCTCAAAATTTTAGAATAATACTCACTAATTACCAATTCTTGTTTAAATTTATAAATATAAATTATTATAATAATTATTTATCCATCGCAATAACAATCAAAACATCACAAAGTAAACATTAATAATAAATAGAACAAATAATAAAATATCAGAAAATAGAGAAAATTCTATGTATACATGTCGATTAATGTTCAAACCTATTTAGATATTATATATATACTCGAACATGTTTCATATCGATTTAGAAAATTATTTTTCCGCGTTCTCATTCCACCCTTGCATAGTAATATTCATCAATTACCCAAAATCATTTAATTTTATAAAATTATAAATAATTAAATTCAAGTTATTACATTAGTTAGTGATCTATCTTAATAAAATCAGAATATTACATAGTAAACTTCAATAATAAATAGTCTAAATACTAGTTAATTTTCGTTTTATCACAAAATCATATAGTAATACCCGCTAACTCCCGAACCCGCTTGAGTTTATAAATATGATTTGTTATAATACTTGATTATTTTGGCTCAATTAACTAAAACATTATAGAGTAAACATTAATAATAAATAGTATGCACACAAAAATATATGAGATTCCAATTTAATTATGTTTTCCAATTAGTGAAGTTTTCTAAAAACTCTATTAGTGAATCGAAATAAAGAGGTTTGCATTCATCCACGGGACCCATGTACAATGTTTATATTCATACTGTCCCAACTCCGATTAAAATATTGTATACTACCCATTCTCGTCTCATAGCCGTATAATAATGTTCGCTAATTTATAAATATAAAATATTACAATAATTGATCATTTGTTGCAATAACACCCGAACATTATAAATTAATCATTAATACTAAATAGAACAAATAACAAAAGACTAAGTAATTGAGAAAAATTCATGTATACATGTTCATTAATTTTCGGATCCATTTAAAATTTATATACCCATACATGTCTGAAATTCGATTGAAAAATAATGTTACTACTCGTTTCCATCTTAAACCCTTATATATAGTAATATTAATTACCCAAATCCATTCAAATTTATAAAATATCAAAATAATTGAATAAAGTTGCTACGATAATTGATTATCTGTCTGAATAAAATTCAAATATTACATAGTAAACACTAATTATAAATGTCACTTTATTTAGATTTTTAATTAGTGAAGTCTCACAAAAATTGATCTTTTAGGTGATGCTTCTAATAGGTAATGCTATTATACAGATTTTACTCATATTTTGATTGATTATATAATTTATCTTTTAATATACAAAACAAAGTGTATATATATATATATATATATATATATATATATATATATATATCTTAATTGCAACAATATCGCTTCATGTGCTTATATACATATTAACTGTATAAAACTATAATTTTGCAATGAACCAAGTTATAATCTTTTGTCGCTATTGGTGAATTTGATTATATTTTACTTATTCAACCGATGAGTTTTGTATATTTCTTTGTTTTTTCTATGGACTTCCTTAAGTACATTTCAATAATTAAGAAAAAAAACGACTTCCCTCAGCTTCAGTAAAACTTCACTATCTACTGTAATTTCACCATAGTGTACAAATAGACTTCTTATTTCGAACAAAATACTAATACATTTTCAAATTCAATATTTCATTCTTTCAAATTTTACTATACATATTTTATTCAGAATCAGAAATATAATTTCTTACTTTCTATATATACACATACGCATGTGTTCATATTTATTAATTTAATTCTAAGTTTATATGTTTGTGTAAGAATATAAGGTATATATAAACTTATATAGCTCAAAATGCTATGAGAGTTGTAACTAAGAAGATTCAATATATCTATTAAATATTCCTAACTAATTCATTAGTTATATGTATTATTTTATTTTTAATATAATTCGTTGTCTTTAATAATAATATCATCGTTGGCCTATAAATTGCATAAGGTCAAACATAAAATAACTTAATTGATTTGATGATATGACATTTTGTATTTAATAAATTTTAAGAATATTTATCAATAATTTGTTTGATTTTTTTTTTACATTTGTGTAATTTGTAATTTATGCATAGCAAGACTTTGTTATTTATTTTTTTATCATCCCTTTTCTCTTGGTAACTCCAGTCCAATTTGGTGCAAATGAAAATAAGATGACTATGTTTTCTTACTTTCATGTCTTCTTGTTTGTTTTTCTTATATCTTGTACTCAAAAAATCATGGAAGAAGACTAAGAGATCCATGTAGGTAAAGGTCTATCATCCTTTTATGAGGGTTTTTGGCAAAATATATACAAGTACACACTTTTGTAAAAGTGTGTACAAGACATAACCATTTTGAAAATTGATACATCAGATACCCATTTGCTTTTTTAATATATATCTACAGAGTTCGTTAGTTTCGATGTCAATTGTGACATTGACAAAACAAGTAAATCAGTAAATGATTGCGAAATGAATGGTACAAATTTAACTCCGGAAACATATTAATTCCATCATTCATTTATGTTTGACCGAAAAATTAATTAAACTCCGGAAACATATTTAAAAGGATCATTGATTTATTAGTTTGTATTATATTAGTTTGTCATTTTCCGGAAAGATGGTTTATTTTTGTATTATATTAGTTTGTCATTTTTCCGGAAAGATTTGGTTAATTCATTAACATTAACAATGATCCTTTTGTATTATATTAGTTTGTCATTTTTCCGGAAAGATGGTTTATTCGACCGAAAACAACAAATTAATTCAAGAAATTGAATTAATTTATTGTTTCCGATCGAATAAACCATCTTTCCGGTCGTGAAGCCTTCTCTCTGACCGGAAACAACAAATTTAAAAGGATCATTGATTTATTTTTGTATTATATTAGTTTGTCATTTTCCGGAAAGATAGTTTATTTTTGTATTATATTAGTTTGTCATTTTTCCGGAAAGATGGTTTAATTCATAAACATTAACAATGATCATTTTGTATTATATTAGTTTGTCATTTTTTCGGAAAGATGGTTAAATTAATTCAAGAAATTGAATTAATTTATTGTTTCCGATCGAATAAACCATCTTTCCGGTCGTGAAGCCTTCTCTCCGGTCGAATAAACCATCTTGAATTAAAAGGATCATAGCTTCGGCCTTCGGGACAACAGCGGAGGATTATTCAAGGCCAAGCCTTGTTGGAAATGACGAGTAACGACAGAGAAGGCTGATTCCACGGCTTGGAGCGGTGCCGGAGGACGTAGGTTGACGGTGACCCATTTTTGAATGGGATAATTGTGAATGGCAAAAGAAAATATAATAAACTTATAATAAGGGTAAAATTGTAAGAATAATTATTTATGATTTAATTGTCTTTATCAATAATTTTATCTAACTATGACAAAATTGATGGTTTATTAGTTGAGTGTCGCTAGTTGTAAGGCTGTAAGAATTAGTAAGCCAATCGACAGCATAAAAAAACAAAAGAAAGGGAAGAAATTAAAGAATTGACAACGTTAACAATCTTTCCGGTCGGAGAGAATTGAATTAAAGAATTTCGATTCGAGAGAAGGCAAAGATGGTTTATTCGATCGGAACAATAAATTAATTCAATTTCTTGAATTAATTTAACCATCTTCCGGAAAATGACAAACTAATATAATACAAAATGATCATTGTTAATGTTTATGAATTAAACCATCTTTCCGAAAATGACAAACTAATATAATACAAAAATAAACTATCTTTCCGAAAATGACAAACTACTATAATACAAACTAATAAATCAATGATCCTTTTAAATTTGTTGTTTCCGCCGGGAGAAGGCTTCACGTAATCGAAAGATGGTTTATTCGATCGAACAACAAATTAATTCAATTTCTTGAATTAATTTGTTGTTTCCGTCATATTAAATTAGTATTATGTTGATATATTAAATTTATGAAACATATTAATTCTTTAGTAATTAATTAAATTTCCGAAACATATTAATTATTTAAATTTCCGAAACATATTATGTTAATTAAACTCCTAAACATATTAATTTCATCCATTCATATTAAATTAGTATTATGTTGCTATATTAAATTTCCTAAACATAAAATTTAATATGAATTAAATTCGACCGAAACATAAAATTAAATCTTGACCGAAACATAAAATTTTCGAAACATAAAATTAAATCTTGAATTACATAAAATTTTCCAATATATACATATTAATCGTTGTTTTCGGTCGAATAAACCATCTTTCCTGTCGATGAAGTCTTCTCCTACGATCGAGAGAAGACTTCATCGACCGAAAGATGAGTTTATTCGACCGAAACAACAAATTAATTCAAGAAATTGAATTAATTTGTTGTTTCCGGTCATATTAAATTAGTATTATGTTGATATATTAAATTTCCGAAACATATTAATTCTTTAGTAATTAATTAAATTTCCGAAACATATAATTAAATTTCCTAAACATATTAATTTTTAAATTTCGTAAACATATTATGTTAATTAAACTCCGAAACATATTAATTCCATCCATTCATATTAAATTAGTATTATGTTGATATATTAAATTTTCGAAACATAAAATTTAATATGAATTAAATTCAACCTAAACATAAAATTAAATGTTGGTCAATAAAGTCGTTAAATGTTGCAAAAAGAAAAAAAGAGAATCAATTCCTCTCATCTCACATCACGCCATTCGCAATTTGCAGAATTTTGAATCAAAATATAGTTTTTAATAGGTTTGTATATGTAGTTAATTTTAGGTTGGATATGAATTACATATATTTTGAAAGTTGGGTATATAAGTTGGGCCCCTTTTTTTTTCACAAAAATTTTCAGACATCCATCTCGCACTGTGTGGACTAATAGAAGTATTATTTGTTCTTAAAAATATCATTTACACTAATAAAACTATCATTTATTTTTAATCAGTAATTATAAAGTATCATCTCTATGGAAAAGAAATATTATTTGCAACCGAAAAATATAAATGTCTACATATAACTAAGTGATGTGTATAGTCAAACCATCTCTTTTATTTTTAAGTGATGTGTATAGTCAATCATCGACTTCCGATGTAGTCCAAATATTCAATGGAACCGTATAGAAAGTCCGTAGTGACAAAAAAAATCGAATTCAAATATATAATTACCTTTCAGTTTGGTGTATGATATAATTCAGATGCCTTTTGATTCGAATTTCTAACACAGTAAACACGCATGCACGATAATTGATTTATGTACATACAATACTTAACAATTAACATACATAAATGATAACAAATCGTGTCAATTAGATTTAGAAATCACATTTATTTTTTAGTGTGCATCAATTAGTTATATGCATATTTTGCATATAATTGTGCATTAGCCATTATTTGTACATTGAATATGTCGCCCATATTGATTTATCAATGATTTATATTTGTCATCATGTTTACACTATAAGGAGTGTCCACACATAATCACTATATATATATATAGGTTGTAAATGAGTCAGTTTATTCGTGAGCTATTTGGAGTCAGCTCGATAAAAGTTCGTTCGAGTTTGTTTAGTGAAGCTCGTTAGCTAAACAAACCAAGCTTGAGTATGATGGTATTTGCTCTTTAGCTCATGAACAAGTTCGTTAACCGATTTACTTTGAAAATATAAAATTATTAACTAGATACAATTATTTTCTTTCTATAATTAGTAATTACTCATAAATCTCTAACTATTTTTATTTGTTATAAGAAATCAATAAATATATTATGTTAGAAGCGGATAAAATAATTTATTTTTAAAATAGAATAATCAATATTCTAAACATATATCTAAATTTAGAAAGTTTGTTTGGGTTCGATTAAAGCTCTAATAAGCTCATGAGCTCGAATGTGATAATTTTGGAATTAAGAATGAAAATGAAACTTAGAAAATTAAAATGTAAATTTGTGAGATTGCCACATAGGATTGTAGATGAACGGTGATGAATATATTTTGCTATTATATATTGATTTCGTGAAACGATTAGGGCTTGGGCATCGCTCATCAATAGTGACTAGTAAGCACGTTAAGTTGTGCCCATTGTGGATGGGAGAGCTGTTCGCTTATGGACTACACGCCGTTTACTAAATAAGATATTCATATTATGTTTGTTTGATTGTATTAAATCACAAGAATACATTAATTTTTTATTTAATTGTATATGTTCTATTAAATGTTATTTTGTACTACGGGTAGGAATGCAAGAATATGAATAGTTTACTCCAGTAATAATAAATTAATGGGGCAAATTGAAGGTATCAGTTGTTAACTGATGAATTAAAAATTGAAGATTTAAACTAAATATATATGAATGCTTCACTTGATATTAAAAAATGAAGATTTAAAAATTGAAGATTTAAACTAAATGCTAATTGAAGGTATCACATTGAGCCTAAGGCAAAACAAGCAAACCATACTAGTATATAGATATCGCCACACTGCGGTAGGAAAGACAAGCATACCATACTAATTATATAGATAACGCTATCGCTCACATTGAGCCTAAGGAAAGAGAAGCATATCATGGTAATTATTTAGATATCATTACATCCACACTCAATCGAAATCGACAGTAATCTTATCCATGGTATTGGCAACAACATCCTTAGACTGCTTGAGCAAACTGATGCTGCTGTGCAGTTTCTTCCTCTTCTCCGACACCGACGGCAGCTCCTCCAGCATCCTCTCCAACCCATTCCCCTGAGGCCCCATCAACTCATCGATGATCTCCTTCTGCATCCCTTTGTTCACCAGTTTCTGAATGCTGTACAGCAAGTGCAGCACCATGTTATCCACCATCCTCCTCGCCACTATGTCCCAATACGCCGCCATCCTCATCTTCAGATCATACGCCCTGCACCACGCCGGAGTCGAGGCTCCGCAGATGAACAATGTTGATTTCTCGAATCTGCCAATGTCCATAAACTGGTAATTGCAGCGAATCCTATCCATGAATTCGCCCTGCTTTTACATGAGGTTATTCCAGGAAGTGCTGTATTCGGGATTGCAGGTATAGTCTGAGAGCTCCATCTCCACGAGGTCGGTTATCCATTCAACTGACTGCTGCTTCTTCCTGGAGATGAGATTCTGGGCTGCCTGCCTGGTGCAGGAGATGAGCTGAGGGTAGTTGTCGCAGTGCTGCACCAAGACGGAGATCACCACACTCTGTATGTAAGTCCATATCTTCTCCAGCAGTCAAAGGCGCCAAAGATATCTCCTTCACCTTCTTCGCCAGCAGAGTATGGAATGCGGATTTAGGAAAATTCGGAAGGCCGACTGATCGGCTTTCCTCCAGAGCCTTCATCTCATCGACAAGAAATTCTCGCGGTATCGGATTTTGCAGAGCGCATCTCCTCGGAGAAATTGTTGAGCATTTCAGCTAGTCTGGCAGTAGCATGCATATCATCAACAGCAGGATACTCATCAAACTCGCCTTGCAACAAGATCTTCCTCAAAGATTCTCTAGCAGAACCTAAAATGTTCATGAAAGCAGTCATTGCTTCACCAAGGAATTCAAATGCTTGGGCATTTTATTCAACTCTTCGACGCTGGCCGAGAGTTTCGTTGATCTTGCACGATCTCAGGCAAGCATTTGACGATAATATTGGCCTGAATCGTGGTCAACCTCTGCCAAAGCAGGAATCCCAACAATGGACTTATCAATCCTCGAAAGCAGGCGATTGTTCTCAAAGAGCTTGGCCTCTTCATCCCGAGCCTCGCATCGTCCTCATCCCCGATGCGGTTCCTGACGCAGACATAACCGAGGTCGATTTTGACATCGCCGGTGACGATCTTTCAAGCAGACCCTCCGCGCCTTATCAGCCTTGGTGACGACGGCGAGTCCGCTGCCCTGTTTTGTCCACACCTGAGACATCCGAATCGACTCACATGTGAAATCAACGCGCTGATAAAACATTCAAAATTATGCTCTCCGCGTGATGTAATTCATTATGATGTTTGAAATCTGTTCAAGATATCCTCCGTTGGCCCTTGACCGAACCTGGTGATTCCGGGAGATCGATCATGGTGAGATCGGGACGCCTTTCTTCTTCACGACGAGTCAAGGGGTGTTGAAATCCTCCCCTTCCCGGCAATCTCCTGAGTGGTGTTCATGATTTCGCCGACGACGCTTGCTTCATCGGTTTGGACGGTTTTGCCGTTGAATTCTAGGGAGAAGGTGCGCTCGGGCTGGGGTGATTCTTGAGCCTCATGATGAGAGGGACTTGTGCAGATGCCATCGCCGCGGGAGGCGGATGCCGCGAGGGACTCGAGGACGCTGGACTTGCCGGAGGACTGGTCGCCGGCGACCACGATGGTCGGGAGCTGGATGCCTTCCTGCATGATCTTCAGGTGGCGCAGCCTGTCCACCGTGTCCAGCAGTGGCCGAATACGGTCGTTGTAGGAGAAACGATGGGAGCGCCATGAGTCGTCACGAGTTGATTCTTGCTCTTCTTCGCCTTCTTCTTGTTGGCGATGGTGTTTGGATATTTTGAGGATTCTGCATGGCCAGCCACTTCATTACTGTCGATGATGACATTTCGCCTCTAGCAGCCAAAGGGGTTGAGTTGTTTGTATGAGAGAGGGATGGAGAAGTTTTGCTGGAATGCAGCTACGTTTTATGAGCTTTGTGATGGAGGAGGTAATTTCTGTATATTTATTTTAGGAGGTGGACTATGTAGTCTGTAGATATTGGTATTTCAGTGGAAATAATAATTTTATTCGATATGAATAATTATTTTAATTATAGAATAAAAATTAATAATTTTTTTTTAATAATTGATATTTTTAGACGGTTGCTATCCACATGGTGCGGACACCCGCATTGAAATTTTTGTATTGCTTTACTTTAAGTTTAGCAGGGCCTAACAGATCACATTCTAAGAGTAGGGGAGGAAATCAATTTAGTTTCAATTAATCTAAACCAAAATTCGTTAACCAGTTTGAAAATGATTATTGACTTATCAATGATCGAACCAATCGGTTATTCGGTTAATCAAAAATCGATAGGTTCAACTAACTGATTTTTCAATTAACTGAATAACCAACTTTTTAATATATATATATGTAGAGGATGGTTCCCTGAGGTAGGAAATACGTGTAGGAAATAGAATAGATATATGTTTCATCATATCTTTCATATTTGTGTAGACAATCGTAATTACTATGTTGCACATGTTAGTTTACATATTTAATCTCTTCGAAGAATATATGCTAAATATATTAGTTTAAGACATCTTTCATCATAGTCAGAAGCACAAGAAAGATTCAAGTGTCAGACAAGAATCCGTAGCACACAAAACACAAATTAATCAGAAGACAACCGAATTAAATCTCAACCATTGATTCAATGAACCAAAGGTACAGATTTATTCTCATTTCCTACCAAATTATCATTTCCTACCCGATCCATCTTCTATATATATATATATATATATATATATATATATATATATATATATATATATATATAACGTGTGTGTGTGGGTGGGTTTAACGTGAGAACCATTTTATCATGAGAACATGAGAACTAAAAATGATGAATTTATCAGAAAATTGACGAATCCGTGGAGAAGTTATCGAATCTAAAAATGAAATTTCGCCTCATGGATTCGAACCTGTGTGAAAAATTCCAAATTTTTAAATTCAAAGAATTTTCAACAATTCATCAACTTTCATAACAAATTCATTTGGTTATTAGTTTTAGGATAAAATGGTTATTATTGAACCTGAACTCTCTCTCTCTCTCTATATATATATATATATATATATATATATAAGAATGGTTAACGGTAACCATTTTTATTGTGAACATGAATGAATATGATATGAAAGTGAATGATATGTCATGAAAGTTAATGAATAAAAAATAGAATTTTCGCCTCATGGGATTCGAACCCTAGTGAAATCAATTTTTGATTCATTAACTTTCGCAGCAGTATTCATTAACTTTCATAGCATATTCATTTTGTTTTTCGTAGTTCTAGGCCTCACGTTAAAATTGGTTATTGAACCTCACTCTCTCTCTCTCTCTCTCTCTATATATATATATATATATATATATATATCAATAAATACATTTAAAGTGAGAACGGAGGAGAAGAAAATTGGGAACGCTTTCAAAAGAAAAACTGTGAAGGAATTTTGGGACGGAGTGAGTATTTCTCAACCAGTTTGAACTATTGGAGGTATATCATATTGAGATTTTCCTCCTTGATATAATCGCTAAATAGAATCTAAATTACAGTTTACATTACGAATAAATTAATAAAACTGAGGATATGGGATATATATGTCAATCATATCCTTCTATCCATTTCTTATTTTAACATATCATTTCGTGTAGTGTTTATAATATTAGCATCATTACATGCAAGTAGTATGTATTGATGTACCTAGGATTAAGGAGATAAACATAAATAAATTGAAACTGAAAAAAAAAAGATTATAAATACTAGCAAGATATACTCAGAGAAGTGGTAAAGGTGTTCATGGGCTTAGCTAAATTAATTTAGAGCTAACAAATTTGAAATAACAGATTTGGAATAAGAGAAGTGGTAAAAGCTTTATCTTGAATACCAAATATGATATATAACTAAAACCTATTTATTGCCAATAAAAGTTAGCATTATTGTCCATCAATGATGTGTGTGTCGGTGTACATTTGTACCGATTCGTGATATTCGAGTTCTCTGTCAATAAAATTGCTCAAGTTTGTTTATCAGTTCCGCTTAGCTAAACAAACCAAGTTTGAGATGGTAATATTCGCTACCTAATGAATAAGTTCGTTAACTAATTTAGCTTAAAAATATTAAAGTATTAACTATATACAATTATTTTATTTCTATAATTAGTAATTATTGTGTTAAATTCTAACTACTTTTATTTGTTATAAGAAATCAATAAATATATTGTGTTATTGTGTATAAAATAATTTATTTTAAAATAAAATAATTAATATTCATAACATATATCTAAATTTGAAAAGTTTGTTTGGGTTCGACTAAAGCTCGAATAAGTTTGTGAGCTCGAAACATTCGATAAATAAATAACCAATATATATATATAGGTTAACGTAAAATTATTTTTATCGGGAACTAAAAATATATATTCGTTATGAAGTTGATGTATTCGCCGGAAATGATTGCACCAACAAATTATAATTTTCGCCTCCTCATGGATTCGAACCCGAGTGAAAATTTTGAATTTTGTTATTCAATAGCTTTTCCAACGGATGTATCAATTTTCATAAGAAATTCATTTTATTCACGATAAATTTTTGTAGTTATGCATTTTCAAGTTAAAATTATTCAAACTCACTATATATCTCTATATTGGTATATTAGTTTGGTTATCGATATCGATAACCATACCAATAACTGAAATATATTAATGGAATGAACCGAATACCGACAGAAACTACTAAAATTAGTTATTCAATTAACTTATAAAAAATTGATTCAATATTATAATTATTCAATTAATTAATCCAAATTTACACGACTACCGAATACCACTAAAGGTGGTTTTCTCGTTGGTGTTTCTGCTTTTTTCTCCCACCAATCAAAGGGTAGAAGGACGTCTCGCCTCTCGCACGAACCCTGTAACACCGTTCCTAATCTGTCCTTTAAATTCTTTTCTTAATCAAGAAGACTACACTTTTGTTGATCAGATAAATATTAGACCCTTTTTCTTAATCTAGGAAAAAAAAGAAGCTAACTTTGTTAAGAAGTTGGTTTCTTGTTTCTAACTTACCAATTTTTTCCAATACTATAAAAGTTGATTTCAACTTTTAAATGCATAAAATTGAAAAAGTTACCATTGACGGTAAGGTTTATTTTAGATTTATTATTGCTAGATGTAGAATGACAAGGAGTCAAATAATTTGTTTAAACTATCTTGATTCCAACTTTATAGCACACCGTGGCTGCGACGTTTAATTTTATTGGCGCAACGGAAATAAAGAGCTACTCCTCTAAATATATTTTGATATATTTTTCTGAATGCATTATAAGGAGTACAAAATATTCTCTTTTATAGAGTAATACTCGACTCTTAGCAACTTAATTATACTTGATGATAATAAGATATGACTTAATTATCAAACAGTTTATAAGTTATTTAGAAACTTATAAGTTTTTGAAAAGTGTTTAGCAAAATAAAATCCTAAAAAGCTTATAAACTGTGAAAATAAATTTCTCAACCCCAATTTATTTTTTTGCTTATAAGCATAATATATTTACTAAAATAATCTTAATATGTTTCGTTATTTTCAATACGTATAATGTCAACTTTATCTCTATTTAATTTTATCTCTAACTATGATTTTCAATCTCTAACTCATGATTCTTTCTCTAGTTTATAAATTCAATTAATCAAATATTTTGATAACTTATAAACTCTTAAGATATTATATTTTATATGCTCTCTAAATAAACCCAGTCAAACATCCACTTAGTTTTAAGCTCGTTATTCTAATTTCGGCGGTTTGTACTGCTATTTTTCTAAACTTTACGACCACACTACTGCCTTCCTTCTAACGAGTATCAAGTATGAATTTAGCCAATATATAAAAGTAATGAATTTGAATCTGTATATATTATTACACCTTATTTAATTGCTTTTTTTTGTTTTTAATTTTGTTTTCCTTTATATGATTTGTCTTAAAGATACCTTCACATCACATACAGCCTACACAGCTAATGACCTCTGTTGTTGCTCTTATGCTCCAAACAAAATAATTTTGAGAGTTTGTTATTATAGGTAAATACTAGTTAGACTCATTATAATATAATCCCAACTTTCTACTTCCTACATATATGGAAGTCTTTATGTTATCAATATACAACCTGTTCATTTCTCCTAAATGACTCTATATTTACTGTTTTACATGATATCTGATCATGTAAAGTGTCCTA